>JAHWFP010260431.1:27632-37989 GCA_023313725.1 Lithobius niger
TCCCATGGAAATTCAGACTCCTGTGAATACATACCAAAAGCAAACACAACTCGTAAGTCTACGGCGGACTCGTTTCTTTTTTTTTTTTTAAACTGGTAATGACATCCGACCGAAAGTAAGTCCAAGCACAGAAAGATCTCCAGCTTCTCCCCCCCCCCCCCCCCAACTGCCTACTTCAGCTTGCATTCGTGTGCGGCCAAAGAGATATTATTGTCGCCCTGGGCTTTTTTCGGCCTTCCCTACAAAACTTCAGTAATTGGATTTTTAAAGTGAGAAAGAGCAGGAGGGACAAACTTCGAATCCAAGTTTGTTTTAGATATCATAAACCAAAGTAGCTGTGCAGTTACATTTTTGGTAGTTTTCTTTACTCAGTGATTCAAACCATATCCCCCCCAATTCGAGAGAAGGACATCTAAAATTGTGGTCATGGAAGACCTCAGTAGTGGCTGTGCAGTATGAATTGATCTCAGCGTTTACTAGGAAAAGAACCAGGCCCAACGGGAGCAAAATTAAAGTGGGTCGGCCAAACATTGCCGCACAAAATTCCGTAAATAACGTGGGCAGTTCTTTAAAAAATGACCTTCTTATTGAAGGAAGTTGACAAAGTTACTGTTACAAAAAAGTGCTCACATTAAAGTACTTTAATTTTTTTTTTTTTTATTATTTATTTAAGTGCTCGCTTCAGCTTGTTACGGAATTGCTTGCTGTTAGTTGAGCAAATTGAATTACGACATTTTATGACTGAGCGACAATGACCGCTCCAGCCGCCCTACGTCCGTCGGCCCTGAAGAGAGCCCTGTGAAAGTCCCTGCTGGACCTGCTGACCAAAGTAGTGTGAGAGACTACCAACCCCCTTTACAGCTATGGGATTTATTCTGGCTGATTTTGACCAATATTTCGGCCGCTACCATGACGAAAGCTTACGTCGAATAAGCTTAACTGTAAGCTGGCTTCTCTATAAGAGTATTAATTTTCTCCTGATGACTTCAGACTCAACAAAATCGATTATTAAAAAATATACGTAATTATTTTTAATGAAAATCTTCATCACACACATTCCGATTGGAATTACTTGGCAAAATTATTCCTCTCGCCTTCTGGTGCTACTGCTTCGTCTGGGAGCGCATCAGACCTCCGAAAACACTACATAGTCCGGGGCCGAGCGGTCATATTTTGTGTTTCGTGCACCTTTCGTGGTGAAAGCGTTTCACCTGTTGGAACGTCTTAAGGTACTCCTACGCTTTCAAAAAAACTTTGGTTCCAGACTGACAATCATAGCAGGTGGCCGCCATCTTGGATTCAAAATGGCGGCCATTTCAAAATATTAAAACTCAGATTTCTATAAAACTAATTATCCGATTTTAATTTTTTAAACACCGTTGGAAAGACCAGAATGTAAGCTAAAATTTATTTCCTAACAACTATGGTCCAATTTCTAAATCTTTTGGAGCTATATAGATCCAAAGATTCAGTTGTCATGAAAATTGCTCTTTTCAAGTATTATTTTGTATATTACAGCTCAAAGGAGAAAGATACCAACAAATAACATGGAACCTAATGTGGAACTTATTATTTTAGCTTACAAATTAGTTCTATTAAATTTTAAGTAAGTAATTTGGTTAGTCATGTATGTTATTTTAAGCAAATATACATGACACAAACGCTTGCATTACAACATACAATGTTGCTTTTACTAGCAAATAGTGAATAGTGAATATCAATTATACAACATGGAGAAAGTAGTACAATTTTTCTACTCTATGTATAATATGACCCGTCTGCTTCATCGGAGGTATCTTCTGTTCCAGTTATTCTATTAGGGTTCAGACAGGACTCTTCATGATTTGAACAGTCGCATATTTCACAACACTGCCGCTTGTTAACACTGCACTTGCATCGGACAGTAGCACAACTTGTTTTTATACACGAGCACTGTACAGTGTACAAGCTCGGTTATAGAAGTAACCTTCGAGCCGGTGAAGAAAAAGCTTGGGGCTGCTCCAGACCCAAGCGTTGTCGTCACTGGCTAGAAGGTCTCACCCATTTGTTGCCATCCATATCCATCTAGGAATGTGTGCGATGGGTTCGGGATGATGTCATGAGACCATATATTTGCTTAATACTGAGTATGCAGGACAGCCTGTTTAAGTGCTGCCTGAGTTGAAGGTAAGTTTTCAGCTTGGCGCCGTTTCTTGTAGAACATATACCAACGTAATTCTGTAATGAACGTTATTTGGGTGGAAGGTGCAAAAGATCGGCACACAAAAGCTGCAAGAATATCAGATTTGTATCAAGAGAACTTGCATTTCCCAGTATTGTAAAAGCAGTCAATGTCTTGATGTCCGATCGTTCAAATGTTTTTGGCATGAGATCTTTCCTTTATTGAAGAAGCTTCCAGTGTTATCCGCACCAGAAAAAGCATGAAAAGCTGGCAAAGCGGAATATTTCAATGCAGCAGTGGCGTTAAAAATTTAACCTACGGATATCACTCTACTTCTAGGGTTACAAATGATGGGACACAGCTGTGGGTACCTATGAACAGTTAATACTAGCACATCAGTATCCGGTGACACGATGTCTATATGGGTAGCTCCTCTTTGAGTACCATCGTAGAGCATGTAAATCAGTTTTGTGTCCGCCTCTTCTTGTGTTCTGGAAAGGTATTCAAGGTTCAAGTTTGTAGCTTCTGCTTGGGTACAAAATGTAACTACTGTGCTTCTGCTTGGGTACAAAATGTAACTACTGTGCTTCTAGATTTTCACGTCGTCTGTTCGTTTATTTTAGTTGGGAGGTATACAATTAAGGCTTGTTTTGTATTGGCGTGCTCTAACTGCTTTTCCATTGTAAGATGTCCTATAGGGGTCGTGTCGCCAATTTTATATGCAACAGGTTGCAAGGTAGGTCCTTGTCGGTGTTCTCTTGTCACAGTCTTCAAGGACATGGGCGCGTCATATCAATCGAATATCACGTGCATTTCACTAACTACCGTAGCTCCTTTCCAAACGCTGAGTGAACACATCAGCTAATTGTTGACATGTTTTTATATCTTTGCCTTTGTTCAGTGACTGAAGCTGAGCCATGCCATCAACAACAACGACTGTATGACGAACATTATCATAGGCTAACTGGGTTGTAATAGAAGGCTGCTCATCCTTTTAGCCATGTCCTTAAGTAAGCTATATCCATTAGATCACTTTTGTTCCCGCAGTGATGTAGTGCCCCATCCACAGCAAAGAGAGACCTTGGAACGGCAGAAAACTTGTAAGCACCAATGCACTGTTTAAGATTGATTTCTGGACGTGATTTGCAACCACTAGAAGGCGAACCAACCGAGCATTAGTCTCTTTTAGTTCAACAATGGTGTCTTTCACCTTCACTTTTATTTTCTTGGCCTTGTCTTTCCACATTTTCATATTAAATTCGGAAGTTTGCCCCATACGTTGCATTTACTGCTCAGTATCCTCTTTGCAACAAACTACTCGTACATCTCCTGACCCATTTCATTTCTTGATACTACGTCTGCCTTCACTTCACCTGGCATTACTCTTTTTGTAATAATATTTACAAGTTCTTCAGAGTTGTCCTTGAAAGGGTTTGTAACCTCAGTTAAAACATTCATTAGTGTTTCTGTGTATGGTCATTGAGTCGCTGCAGCACTGCTGGGTTGTTTTCATGGTATTTGGCCTTATTAGAGGTGTGTATGCCAGCCAGTTCTTGCGATTCCCGGTCTTGCCATCTCGGGGGCTATTAGGAAGAAACGTGTGCGTGCACTTGTGTTTAGTGTAAATCCACTTATTCCTCCTGAAACTGTCATGCTGTTATTAATATGTTCTAAAGCATGCTCACCACCAAGGAGCAGAAAGGAACCACTTTCCTATTCACCACCCAGTTGCCGTTTTGAAATTCCTGTAATAGTTGAGTTGAAGTATCGCCTAAACTTTTCATGCAACAGTGGAGTTGCTCTAACATAGTTCCTTTTGCAATGTGCAAAAAAATATTTAGCGAAGGCATCCAGCGAACTTAAGTGCAACTGCCAATCACCCATCCATGCACTTCTAATAAATATGTAGAGTTCAATCACCATTTGCATGTATTGCAGCATAGCTCTGAACATAGGCCGACTTGAACCTGCTTCTTCAAATGTTTTCAGCTTAGATTCTATCTGCATGGACTCTTCCAACATAGCCGTCATTTCAGCATGGACAATCTTTATCCTATCGGTAATACCATCTGCACATAGCCGGTACATTACTTCTAGTATTGTGAGATGTGCATGTACGCCTCTGCTGATATGCTTACCATCCAAAATCTGTCTTAGTGTTGTGGCACTGTATATGTTCGCTTCAACGAGGCCTAGGTCGATTCGCTGTTTTCAATTTAATTCTGTATTGTTCGTAATAAGCAGGCCATGACAATGAGTAACTCTCCTGGACGCAATATAATGTTGGAAAGGTCGGTTCGATGCATTTGGAGTTGCTTGGTGGCTATGTACAATCCCACATCAAGGGATACAACAGTTTTTCCTTCCCCAACAACAAACGTAGTAATTGATTGGGCTTGTAACAATGTGGTTACTAAGGTTGACCATTCGTGTGCCGGTACTGGTATAAGGGGTGCAGCTGCAACTCGTGCAAAAGCTTGGGTGCTGCTAATGAGAGAATGGTAGGCTGTCCATGTTGGAACATCTCTAGACGAGGGCTCTGTAATGCCCCTTCATTGCTAGACTGTTCACTCCCTGATGCATGCTCAGTTTGGCCAGAATCTTTGTCTTGCTTGTTCTCCATGTTTATTACAGAAACTGCTGATTGGCTTAATAACGTAACAGTTCTTCCAAGTAACCAGGGTGCATCATGTTTGCATGCACTGGTAAAGTCTGTCCTTGGGGTATGTGTGTAGGCGGTGTACGAAAAGTATGTCGGTTTGGGTGCTTTGGGCATTTGGCATGGGAGCAGTTTAGTTGCTCTGTCAAGTCATCATCCTGAAGAGTCTTGTGATTATCAAGATTAGTGGTTGTGGTTTGTCAACGGGATCCGCAGGTTGATACATCGCCAGAGATGTCACGTTAGATGTACCTTCTCAGCAGTGGTGTCAGACCTGCAAATGCAAAATTGTCGTCGTTTGTGGGTGAAGCTAACATGTAGCAAAATGATCTGGAGTAGTTTTATGGCAGTGATGTCATCCATTGTTTAGTGGCGCGATTTGCTGTCTTGTTTTTAAGTTTGTCCCAAAATAGCTCACGGATTCCAAACATCCGCCTCTTATGGTACCTAAGCACTCAATTAAAACATACAATAGCTTATTTGAAAGCTAAATAATAAGTTCCTCATTATGTACCATGGTATTTGTTGGCATCTTTCACCACTGAGCTATAAAATACCAAATAACACTTGGAAAGAGCAATTTTCATGACAACTGAGCCTTTGGGTCCATATAGCTCCTAAAGCTTTAGAAATTGGACCATAGTTGTTGGAAATAAATTTTAGCTTACCTTCTGGCCTTTCCAACGATGGTTAGAAAATTAAAATCGGATAAGTAGTTTTGCAGAAATCTGCGTTTTAATATTTTGCAATGGCCGCCATTTTGAATCCAAGATGGCGGCCACCTGCTATGATTGCCAGTCTGGAACCAAAGTTTTTTTGAAAGCCTAGGAGTACCTTAAGACATTCCAACAGGTGAAATGCTTTCACCACGAAAGGTGCACGAAAAACCACTTGGCCCCAGACTAACACACAGTATCAGGATGGAATAGATTTTTTTGGGAGTGGGGGGGGGGAGTAGATTAATCCAGCCACTTATGAGGATCACTGGACTTTTATTTTAGAAGAAAACTGTTTGGCAGGGAAGCCACTGAGACAGCACAACACAATGACTCCATGTATTTTTCGGTATTTCCTAAAATAATGGTTCGAACTTCGTTCTTTCTTTTGCATTGGTCAGTGGCATTTACCAAGGCTTCCTTATATGTTATAAGGCTTGGCAATAGAAATTCGGCGCGTCGTCCAATTACCCTCAGATTCTGCCTCCAGTCGCTCTGCGAACACGCCAAAAAAGAAGAACTCTAAAATGCGAACTGAACTATGAAAGGTACTCGTGCCGCGTGATACGCGGATTTTAAACTTAAAACACTGCGTTGGCACCAAATTATTAAAGTTTAACAACAACGGCTTCTTGCTACGTACCTCTTCGTCCACTCGACGTTGAAACAAAGACTCCAGAGGTTTAATTTCATGAGTTTCAACCAGAAGAAGAACCAAGGTCGTGTGTAATGTACTGTATAACATTACACTGAGGCGTTTTTAATTCTCAATAAAAAATGTATTAAACGATCGTTTGACGTAGCAATAAATCGTCAGAAGACTTCAAGGATAGTCACCGTTACCGTAAAATAAAGTTCGTTTAGTGCTGCAACACCGGGAAATTTAATAACGAGATGATTACCACGTTCTTGCGCATCTCGCTAACATTAATCAATGCTATGATATGGGCGCTTTCAGCGCGCGTCGCGGCAGTTTTGAAGGTTTTGGACGACGCGGCACGCATGCTCCGTGAAACAGAGCGTTAAGCCTTTATACATATAAGACAGCTGTGCATTCACAGACTCCCGAGCGAGCAGGGTCAATTTTTTGGTAAAAGGACACAATCATATTTGGGAGTAGACATTTAAACAATTTTTTAAAAACAAAAACGGTGTTTGGTAAAAGGACAGAGGCAATGCCCCTTTGCCTCCCCCCCCCTCCCCTTTCATCCCGTGTGCACTCCACTGGCATAGGCTAAGCCTTGTCAGCGTCAACAACTTTCTACTTGACACTAAGTTCAACAAAGCATGGTTGAGAAATAAGCATTGAAATTATCATGAAAACCTTCCTCAAAGACAGTGAGCTGTTCCCCCTCCCCCTATGCATAGTCATAAAATGCAGTTTCATTTCTCTCGCATTAACCAGTTCTGATGGTCACGGGTGGCCAGTGCTTTCGGAACCACCTGGGTGAAGAGAATTACGCAAGAAAAATACAAGTTACATAGTCACGCTAATTAAATAAAATAAAATATTATGGCCATTCATGAAACTAGCAGCCATGACACGGTTAATTTATGTGCCGGAAAAAAAGTAAGGATTAGGATCACATTATTTAATTGCACACTGTGAGAAAAAAAAGCTTTTCCGGCTTGTTTTCAATTTAATTTAAACGTTTTCAAAGATTTTCCCTTCCTCTTCAGACTAACTTGATTTTCCTTCTATCAAATTCAGAGAATTCAGAGGAATTTAGTTTGATACATTTGTTTTAAATCCGGACTTAATAACGACGATTATTTCTATGAAAACCTGGGCGTTAAATTTGGAATTCCAACTCTTGAACAATTCAGACAAAGTATTGGATTACATTTTTTATACAGTTTAATACACGGGAAAATTTCTTCACCTAGACTGCTCAGACACCAGTCGCAACTCGGTATAACGCTACATTTGATGTTTCCAGAGCCAGAAAAGAGCATTTGGCATTATTATTTTCCATCCTTTTGTATAGTCACAAGTTACACCCATTCTGTTCATTTTCTCTTTGGAAAAAAATGTTACGAAGTGTTTTTTTGTAAATCCATGCAACTCTCCTTTGTTCCATCATGAGACATAAAGCTTGTTGAACCAATATTCAAATAAATAAATAAGTAAATAAATAAATAAATAAATAAATCTGTGTGAATTAGGCTGAAGAGGAAGGGTAAAAACGCTTTAAAAACATTTGCATAAAATGAAAACAAGGTGGAAAAACTCTTCTTTTTCCTTGTATTTCTGCACATCTAGCTTTCCGCAACCTTGCCAATTGGGCAATGTAACCAACTAATAGCCAATTCCCCAAATATTATCAGAAGAAATAAAAGCAGATAAAGTATAGGATTCACGTTACCTTGGTTACGTTACCAACATGAGCCCCGCTTTTTGATGACGTATCTCGTCGTTCACTCTTGTGGCATTTCTCATCAAACTGCACGTGCTATGTTTCGAGGAATAGTCCTCGTTTCAAAAAAAATTTAATTTAATCTTAAAGTACCACTGATACTAGAAACCTTTCATCAAGCACCGAGTCACCCGAAACTACCAAGAGAACAAAATCATATCAAAAACCAAAACTGGTAAAAGAACCGCCAAGTTCCGAATGGTTCACGGGAGTGATATCAACACACCAAAACATTCGCCAAGTTAATCGCACAGACTAATAGCTCGAAGGTTAAATGGACACCAGAGCATTGCTACTTTCGGTACCAATGTTCAAGTTTTCATTTAACGTTCAAAGTATTATTCGGTGCGATTACCTTGGTGAATGTTTTGGTGTTGATATCACTCCTTTAAAGGACCGAACCATTCGGAACTTGGCGGTACCTTTTACCAGTTTTGGTTTTTGATATGATATCACTTGTTTTTTTTTTTAATTGTTTGAAGCGTTGCCTGTAAATATTAAAATAAATGAAGAAACACAATGGGACCAACATTGTGAACCTCATAAATTTTCTCATTATAGCTGCTCACTTGTCATTCTTAGCTGTTCACAATGTTGATTCCAGCATGTTTCTTCCTTTATTATCTGCTAGTTTACAGGGAAGTCACAAGTCAAGAAATAAGTAGACATGTGTGTGCTGTCAGGCACCGTCTAAGAAGAAAAGCACCCCCTAATTTACGCGAACTGGCTTCCCTGCACGACATCTATACACGTAATCGCACTCATTCACATTGTTCAGCATTGCTGTAGTTTGCAATTATCGTTGTTCGAATTTTTTTTTTCAAGGAGCACGAACCCAAACAGGGTCGTCTGCCCCACGACGATGAGAGAGACAATTTGGCTGGACAAATCCAAGCGGAAAATCCAGGATCTTTGATATGCCATAATTGAAGGCCATCCTTTTAACAATGCAAGTCGATAATTAAAAGAAGACTATCTTCTGGTCACTCCCCATCCCAACTACAAGAATAAATCCCGAATAACGACTACTCTTTTATGCTTTGAACACGTAATAGCTTTTTGATTACTATTAGGGAAGCTAGTTAAGTAGCGAGGCTAGTTAATATTTATTGCGGTTTGGAGCAAAAAGTTGGGGACCGCCATTTTCAGCTCTTATTATACCACTACTTTTACTGGTGAAATTTACAAGTTTGCCACCACCTGCTGAAAATGCAGCAATTGCCAGCAAATAATAAAAAATCGCGCATTTTAGGCCTAATAAAGCCGCTCTCACAGCATTGGCTTCTATAAAAAAGCACTATTCTTTTTTACCCCCATGTTTATCCAGCGCCCCTTGCAGTTAGCTGTCCAGATGCTTGCTCCGTAGCGAAAAAGGCGTTATTGCTGCTACTCTACTGGCGGGAAAATCAAAACGTACGAATAATATGTGAATAAGAAAGGTGTTTTAATTCATCCACCTTCAGCAGCTATGGGACATATTCTGACCTATTCTGGACGTCATCTTGCCCCCTTCCCTCCACCCTGCTATTATCGGAGGTTTCTATGTTAGAATCCCTGGGCTTTCCCATTCTTTCACTTTCTAAAACGTCAAGCTAGTTTCGGAATTGAGTTGGTTAATTTATAGAAGCATTACTTTGCTTCAGGTGACACTTACGTCACTAAAAATTTATATAAAAAAAAATCCGTCAAATTAACGGGACTTTAATTTTTTTAGGTTTTGCTTATAATAACACTTACATAAACGATGGTGCCGTTTGTGACGATGGAGTTGTTGGCTACCATGGCGACGATGGCAACACTGAGGTTGGCTCGTAGAATGTAGACGTTGCAGAAACCGAGGAACGCCATGACGGCCAAAAGGTATCGCTTGGGAACGCGCTGCCACCAGGGAGGCCTCCATCGGGGCACGTGCTCGTCCAAGTCCGGGCTGAAAGTATGAGTCGAACTTGTTTCGCCATGGTGGAAGATCTCGGTCCGCTCGTCCTGAGTTTCCATCTTGGGACCTGCAATAAAAAACAAAATCAAAGTGTGGTAAGCATCTGCTTATTACGAGGGATATATCTGAGCTCTGAAGGTCACGATTACTTGGCCGAGCGAGAATGCTAGAATACATGTGTTTCCAGTTGTGCTGTAAAATTTAAGTCAGAATATTTTACTTAACGACTTCACCTAAACGATTTCTTTCCTGTGATTCGCTTTATGATTTCTGCCCAGTGCTCCGCAAACGAACCCAACACGGGTATTTACGAGCGCACCTGGATAGCTCTGCCACCACGAGCAAAATTTGTTGCATAAATCATAAAAGAAGTGACCGCGTTGCTTCGAAACGCGAAATCGGCAGTGAATGTTTTTTTTAAAACCATTATTCTCTGCATTCTCCACACTGAAAGAACTTTCACTATGT
>JAHWFP010260432.1:0-42665 GCA_023313725.1 Lithobius niger
GCGTAAGCATGAAACGTGTTCGTTTTTGATTTCTAATTATTATAATGGTTAACTGCATTTCATCCAGCATGGTACACTAACAAAATTGAAGACAATTTAAAGCTTTGACAGCATAAATGCCTATTTTCAAGCCTTTGGTTTCCCAAATTTAGAGCTTTTCAGAGAATTCTGTTTACGAACACTTACATTTAACAGCACACAATAAATACCTGCATTTGTCACCCTTTCTCTTTGCTTTATGATATCCATTTCCACAGGATGGGATTTGACTTGTGAATTTGCTTGGCGTTGGGGCCTGGTTAGGAACCACTGGGCCCTGGTGCCTACACACACAAAATAAATAACTCTTAATAATACCACAAGTTACAGAAAGGATTTGAAAACAGAATCATGGTACGGCACAAAGTTGCTCCATTGGTTTATTCAATGCATATATTTCTATATTTGATAACAACCTACCAGATTTTTTTGTGGCATTCAGTTGACTTGTCGTAGAATTCTCATCTGACGGTTTTATTTGGTCTTTCACATGTTTTCTACGTTTGACATGACTACCTTTAGAATCACCAGGATCTCTTTGAAGAAACTTGTGTTGTCGATTAGTTGACGGTAATGTAACAAGTGTTGGTAACATTGCTGAATCTCCTCTTCCTGGCAGGTGAAAGTTAACACCAGAATCATCTTTCAAATAAAAGACACTAAATTATTTTTTATGACATTCAGTTGGCTTTTCATAAAACTTTATTGATGGTTTCATTTGGTATTCCCGGTGGTTCTCATTATTAAATTCAATCACCTGGTTTTTTTAACATGTGTTTTGGAACTATTGACGGCAAAGCAACAAGTGACGGCAAAATTGCTGGAAAATTTAAGATTGACTAGCAATTTTCTGCAAAACTTGATGCCATAACAAGCCACGCCTGGATCGTCCTACCATAAACCTGAAAGTCGATGATTGATTGACAAAGATGATTTCATGCAATTTCAAGTGTGAAGTCCTGACTACGCTCAAGCAGAGCTCTTCGATTCAAGAGAAACAAATCTCTTGAATCGAAGAGAAGGTAGCAAAATGCTGGCTGCTGGCGAAGAGAGGGGGAATGTGGATGGTCATGGCAGCAACCTAGGGAAAGCGACTAATATGTTGAAATATATTTTAAATGGCGGCATTTTAATGCTTCCTTCAATATCTGTCTCCCCCTTTTTATCAGTACAATGCAGATGGCCACCAAATATCAGTTTCAAGTTTTTTCTACGAATGCCACTGGTAGGACAAAAAAAAGTCGATCCCAGCAGCAAAGTTTAAGAAGATTAATTTCTCTTCATGTTATGTTTAAGTGTTTTTTTGTTTAACTGTCAACACTTTGGCAAGTAATCAAACCACCTAATACCAGAAGCATACCTATCATGCCTATATCCTCACTACTTTGGACTTTGAACTGCTTCTGTATGATCAATAATGAACAGAAATGAATGTAAATAGGATCATCTGAAAAGAGGCTATTTTCTGTTCATTTCTCTTCATTACTTAATAGTACTGAAGCAATTCAATCATTATTGTGGACGATTTACACAATAACGAAAACAACTCGAGCAGAAACACGATCTTTGCTTATGCAATGGCATATTTTTGGTAAAATCTGAAACTTACCAGGGGCACCTGGTCGAAGTTTGTTTTTATTGTCTCACTGAAAATATTATTACCAGTCTTATCTTATTAGTAAATGGTCCCTAATTGTGGCTCATATCCCTAGCGAAACATTGGGTTTCCTGCCGGGTTCGCAGCTCTCATTACTGCACATGTACTGGAGCAGTCCTCTATATAAGGCGTTTGCAACGAAACATACCTCATCTTTCTTCCTCTCAGGTCACATTGGAACCGAGATGGGAGGCCGGGCGGGTAGAGGTAATGTACATTTTGAGTTAGGCAATAAAAACTAACTTCAACCAGGTGCCCCTGGTAAGTTTCAGTTTTTATATACCGATGAAAATTTACATTACCTGTCTTATCTTATCAGCAGACCTCGTCAAACCATGGCGGTGGGACCAAGGTTGACAAGCACCTGTGGTGCGAGCCGGTGGCCGCAGAATCAAAGATCCAGTGAACCGAGCGTCATCCCGATGAGGAACCGTCCCGGGGTTGGGAATGCGTAGGTGAAAGGGCAGTGGCAGTATCTTAGGAAATCAGAGGACAGCGGAAAAGACCCCGAATCGCAGAGACGGGCGAAGGGCAAGCAGAATGACAGTTGAAGATGTTGCATGCAAACCATCAAACAATGAGCGGCTGGATGTGGATGGTCGTCCTCGAATCGACGGGATGATGGTCGCATTCCGGGCCAGAGGAATGAGCAAGTATAAGTAAAATAAATGACAATACACATTACTCCAATGGCGAGGATGACTGGGAGGGTCTTAGACGTGGCAGTTGAAGACCGGGAAGGACATTCTGAGTGGCTTGAGGAGAATGATCGTCCCGACTTCCAAGTGGTCATTGTCGCCTAAAGGCGTAATGGAACGCAAGGGCAGACTGGTCCCTTCGGATGACGCGCCAGATGATGGCGAGTCAGTAAAGACCGTTAACAGGTGCCAGAATGTAACAGGACCAATGAGGGGAGAACAGGCCGACGGTCTATGGGTCCAAGGGTGACGAGCGCCCTGCCTATCTTGATGTATCTTGATGTACAGAAGGTGAAGAGAAAGAAGTGAAGTTTGGTCAATCATGTGTATTTCCATGTTTCACTGAAATAACCCATAACCGCCTGAAAAATCTTTCAGACCCTTTTTTTTAGAGTCCATATGGTACTTGGATCGGTTCTCGGATTCGAACCGGTATTCTCTTGGTTTGGAGCCGACGACGCTGACCACTGGGCTGTAACTGCCCGCTTTGCTCGGGGTCCCCGGGGACCCCTCACAAAGCTCGCGCTGGGACTTAGTTTTTCGCTGTTATACGTTGAAGGCGTAAGTTCGTATCTAGGCAGTTATGGGTTAAGTTTCTTCAATCAAATGTTTGCGAACATGACTAAGAAACAGTGATTTTCGTTCGCTTCGCTCATTCAGTTAGTGCATTCCCTTCAGTTACTCCTACCGTAAATATACAGAGGTCCCGACTCCGGTCTCCATGCAATGACATTTGAATGTTTCCATGGGAAATAAACACATTATATGATTTCTAAAACAAAGTCCTAACCTTCAGCCCATTGGGTTTGTCATTTTTTTGTGTGAGAAGCAGAAAGTAAATCACCAACAATGCCTCATTAGTGTTTTGTTTTGATTTACAGAGGTTTTATTTTTGCCGACCACTTTGCAAGGTAGCAATGATAAGCATTGTGCACCGCAAGTTTAAAGTGATTGTTAGTTTCTTAAAAATTTCACTCTTGATTTCTACAATCTTATTATGTAGATGAAAATATTGTTTCTTAGATTTAAAATAGAATCTGAAAAGGCAAGTGGTTGTACTGCTGGGGAGGCGGTTGGCCGGCTTCAGACAAGTGAAGCGGGTCATTGCGAAGGTAACCAGTGGCTCGACTGGTGAGCCCCGGTCGCCTGTTGAAGGAACAGACGCACCGATTGACGGTGTAGGAGCTCGAGTAACAGGCCTCAGGAACCAGTCTGAGGGACCAGGGTGGACGAAAACAGAATTCTATGCCGCTCGTCATGATTGGGGGTTGAAGTGGCGCCGAAAGTCCGTGTACTCAGGTCGGTCCCCCCCCCTCCCCGCTCTATTTGCAGAAGAGCAGACAACGAACGACAGAACTTGGAGCCGTAGTGGCAGGTGACTTTGAGAGTATACAGTTCACAGGTTCATCTGGATGCAGATGTATCGACCGACTGGTGGTGCATTGATACTGTGGTGCCCTTGGGTGCCTCCCAACAGGCCCACGAGCCTGGGGAACTGTATACAGAGGCCCGAGGGGACCGTTGGCAGATATACTTGGCCTGGAAGAGGGTGGACTGACTACGGTCTGCAAACAAAAGGAAACAGAAGATCAACTGATCGTCGGGCGACGATGCGATGTCTAGGATAGACAATCGATAAAAAGACAGGTGGGCAGAAGGCTGCAGTTCACGGAGGGTCACGAACGCGGGTCCTTGATCTGGTATCCAAGCTCCGAGTGCCGGTGCACACATCGCAGCATGAGTAACAACCAAAAAAAAGGAGCTTCTACCAAGAAGTAAGATGGCGCCAGTCCTCGACGCCCGAGCGTCCTCTTCGTGAGCCGCGGGTGCTGGTTCCCAGCCCGGGTGCATGGTGCACATTCGTAGCAGTAGGTGGATGCATGGTCATCCTGTTGCCCATGCTGCAGTGCTCGGGACGTAAGAGCACCTGGACGCAGAGACACAGCAAAGTCGGATCTGTGGGAACTAAGGTGGCGTCAGTCCTCGATCATCGTGCCCCAAGTGCCAGTTTCCAGTACTTGAGCTTCGGGCGCCAGTCCCCAGACATCCAGTCCTGGTCGGCCGTGAGCATGGCGCACATTCGTAGCAGTAGGTGGATGCTCGGTTACCCAGTTGCCGGTCGCCCGTGTTGTACTACACGGACCTAAGAGCACCTGGACGCAGGGACACAGTGGACCGTGGCAGCAGAACCGACAATTTCGGGACAATGGAGACTGGGCCAAGAGCCCAAGGATGTACAGACCAGTGTACAGACACCAAGATGGTCCGGTTGCTTGCAGAGATAATTTTAATGGGGAGAGCCGAAAGAACAACCACATGTGGTGGTGCCCTAGGAAGAAAGATTAGGTATGCTCCGTCGAAGCGCCTTATATATAGGACTGCACCAACACATGCACAGTAAGGGGAGCTGCGAGCCCGGCAAGAAAGCCAACTATTTGCTACGGATATGAGCTACAATTAGGGAGGATTTGCTAATAAGATAAGACAGGTAATGGATATCTTGCCAGTGGCATAACGTGCAACTGCAAGGGGGTCCACACACAAACAAAACATTTTTAAAAAGAAAGGAAGAAAGGAGGACAGAGAAAAGGGAAGAGGGAGAGAAAAAAATCGAGATAAATAATTCATTTTATGGCTTCACCTTCCCTTCCTATGTTCCTCCATATATCAACAAACGAAAAAAGCAGAGCAGGCGTATGCTTGGCTTGCTCTTTTTCTTATTATTCCCGCGTTGGTGTTAAGCCGCGTCCACACTTGACCACGACTTTCAAAATCAGTAGGAAAAAAAAGAGAAAACCCGATACCCGTCTTTCGATACCTCGTCCACATGGACTCCAATATCGCGACCAGAGCCCGAATTTTAGTTACTTTTTCTCTTGCTAAAACATTTTCGGCATTGTCGTTGGTCCTTTCTCCCCTCCCCTCCACGTGCTATCCATTTACCTTGTATCCTCAATTTGTGGCCGGGTCCTCAATAGTAGACGGTTGTTTTCCCAACCACGATTTAGTATTAGCCGGTTTCTTGTTGTGGCCGGGTCTCTAGTTGTAGCCGGGTCAAAATGACTTCATTTTGGGGAAAAAATGTATAAAATGTAGGGATCGATCGGGTAACAAAAAACCGAGTCCGAGTAATTATGAATACCCACCAAGACGAGTCCGAGTAGTAAAACCGGGTCGTAGACTTTCAATTTTTGCTTTATGTTTAATATGCAGCTGTTTTTTTTTGCTTTCAGTCATTTTCATTTTGCTTTCGTCCAGTTTTGTATTGCGTATAGTATAACAATGAACGAAAGCAAAAAAAAAAGGACGAAACCAACTTTAAAATACTGTAAAATACCAGTAATTCTTTCTTCCAAATTTTTTAATTATAAACTTTACGTTATTAAATAAAGTGAAGTCAAAAATTAAATTTACCCGCAATTCTTTGTTCCAATTCTTATTTTTTTAATAATAAAGTGAACTGAAAAATAAAATGCATTCAGGATACTTTGTCTCCCAATAGGCCTTTGTTGGCTTTAAACCTTTATAAGCAACGATGTGTCCCAAGTGGAGTAACGACGTACGTCGAAACTTTTTTGGGTAAGTGCGGGTCGAAAAATGCAATTTTCGGCCAAAATATAGATATAAGAAAAATTGAAATTCGCTACCCTATATGTTGTGTATCGACTTCTGTAAACAAAACGTTGTTAACAATGTCTATACCTTTATAAAAAGCACTTTAGTTGAGTGCAGTCTCACTAAGAACTGCAAAAATGTGGTGTTCATTCCTTTTTCCGAAGTTCAAGAACAAAAAACTGGTCATATTCGACAGCGGTAACGATCAAAGCCATTTGACTGGGCGCCGCCATCTTGGGTTCATTGAAAATCTGGAATTTCCGTCTATCCGGGCCTCTCAACACATTTTCTCGATGCCCATTTGGCATCGGCCAATCAAATGGAATGTAAGAGGCTGTGTCTGGCGGTCTCGAGCTGCCTTTCCAAGGTAATTGGAAGATCGTGTTTCCTCATTGGCCAGTTGGCACCACGTGACCGATTTGGCGCGCTCTCATTGGCTGACGGGCGATTTCACAATGGCCGCCATGACGCGCTTCGGATTTCACGTGAGCCATCTTCAGTTCGTTGTTGAAAATCACGAGAAAGATGATGTTTAACAACATTAAATTTAAACAGCGGCTGCGATGTACAACTAAAATGGAAAATGAGCCTATAAACCTTCACACTATCGCTTATCAGGTGGGAACAACGATTTTAGCGTAACTATATATCGCCGACGGACACGTTTTCTCAACACGGAGATTTTCAATTTTAGTTCGTTTACACCCCGTAATTAAAAAAAATTGGTTCTCCGAAACTATTAAAGCAATTTATCTGATTTTTTCTGGGTACATTAATGAATATCTATTGAGTGCAAGTAGTTGTAGGGGGATCCAGAAGGTATAAATGAAACTATGAAAATAAAAATAATTTTTTCAACAAATAATTATAACCCTGTTTGTACTCGGTCGAATTTTTACCGAGTCCGAGCCGGGTCAAAAATAGCATTACCCGGTACCGGGTCGGGTATTTACCCGGACTCGGTTGAACCCTAACAAAATGTCATATCCGTCACGTAAACAGATACCCTATCCAAATTAAAGAATAATGATAAAGGTATTCGTATGACATCATTTACCATTTTTAATGTCAGACACATGTTCTACATGTATTGATACTGTAAAATTTACATTTCAAAATTGCTTAGTAGCCAGCCTCTATTTGTAGCCGAGCCTCTAATGTAGCCGGGTCAAAATGGCTTGATTTTTAACAAGCTACAAATAAAGGATTTTACTGTATCTCGCTATTGTTTATCTCCCCTCTCCTTCACGAGATACCCTTTTATCTCGCCATTAAAACGTTTCCCTAGAGCGCAGGCCCAAATACTGACCACGCTCACACTTGAAATATGGGATTGGGTCTGAAGTCCCACTTTCGACCAAGACGTGATGTAATGTCGGCCTGCCGAAAAAACGATTGGAGAGGATACATGACCTCCAAACATCAAAAAACTCGTGGAACATTTTTTTTTCCATGAGCGCTCCAAAACGCAAAAAGACCTCGGTCTTTAACCTCAGCCAAATCTTTAATAATGGACTAAAACGGCCCATCTTGGAACCATTTAATAGCCTGACACAATAGCTAACTCTTCGGGAAGCCCAATCTTCAAAATTCCATCCTGAAGTCTCACAATCGCCATTTGAAAACTGCTCCAAAATTACCGCAGCGCTCCTTCATCCTGGTAAGCCAAATCGGCATTCCTGGTCCTTAACACAATAATGTTAGAATAGGCACCTCTTTCTAAAAAGCCAAGTTCACTCTTTGTTCGTTTTTAAATGTAAACAAAGGGACGGTTTGATACTTGTGGATTCAGGGAAAAATAACTGTTAGACGACTTGAAAACTACAGTTGTCAAATATAGTTGTAACTTAGCGGACGCGGTTCAGCTTGCTGGATATTCCAGGATTGGAACTCAAGATACAAACACCTTTTCTACTCGAAATTAAGTGTGTTTGAGAATCAACTTCGTTGTTCTTGTGTAAACTGAATTACTAAGATGTAAATTCAAGCCCAGTGCTTTTCAAACTTGTTAAAGTCAAAACTAGTTAGTGAACAGTAATTGTAAAAGTGTTTATATATTCATTTTCTGATGTTTTAAATAAAAACCAAGAGTTTTAAACTTCAGGTTCGTTCCCTAGTTGATTAACTGTCCCAAGTGTAAATTAATATGTAGCCCATCTTAGCTTTATACTTCATTTAAGCAATTAAATTAATCCACCGTTGGTGGCAGTGAAATTACCGGTAGCATTAAGGTGAGGCCTAGAATAGGACACCGACGCTCCATCCCCCAAGCCGGGACTGTAGTCCATGCTGTGCTTATTAACGTGAAAAGTCGTAATAATCACCAAAACTTGATGCTAAACAATACTCATCAACCAATGATGTCGGGGGCGCTACAAGCACCTCAGCCGTCGTAGCGTCTGCCGCTACAACTTGGTGGCAGTGGTGGGATCAACAGGTGCTGTCCCCTACAAGCGTTTCCCCCCTGCCATACTACCATGCCAAGTTTCTAGAAGGATGCAAGCCACGTCCCACTAGATGTCTGTGGTCCCGTCACAAAGGCCACGAAGCAGATGCCAGTGATCACATAAACACGATCACGAAGTAGAAGTCGTACTGCCGTCAAAAACAGTACAAACACCACCCAGCAGCAACAACAACTGCCGGCGCCAGGAAGCAACAGTTGCCGCTTCAGTATCCTGAGATGTCAGCCAGACGTGAGACGTCCCCGTACCCCCCCCCCCACCCCCGTTTGTGCGAGGAAAAGCCGTCCGCCCAGGAAGCAGGTGCCCCGTCACATCATAGCAGTGGACCTTGAGTTGCCAACCTAGGACCCAAACCAGTGATCCCCCTAAACCAAGGACGTTCAACTACAGTTCAGTACAAGGCTTCAGTGTACTACTACGGTGGAACCGGAAGGACTTGACTGACAACACAGCGATTGTGTGTAAAAGGGTAAGTGTGCATAGGATATGCTAAGTGGCCTCCAAGCCGAGTATTGTAGTAAAGAGCATTTATGTATTTTAGCTATTCACATACCTGAGTGCTAGGCTTGAGGCTGAGTGCTAGCCTTGAAAGTGTATTTTTATGTGTAAACTTGCTGGATTTGGTAGAGAAGTCTTTTAAATAATTCGCTCTGTCCAAAATTATCGTTCAAATTAATATGCGGCTGCATTTGATTTTGGTTTAAATTAGGGTTCGCCCGAGTCCGGGTAAATACCCGGCCCTGTCCGGGTAACGCTGTTTTTGACCCGGCTCGGACTCGGAAAAAAAATCGACCGAGTACTAACAGAGTAATAATTATTTGTTGAAAAAATTATTTTTATTTTCATAGTTTCGTTTTACCTTTTGGAGGAACGTACAACTACTTGCACGCAATAGATATTCATTAAGGTGCATGAAAAAAATCAAATAAATGGCTGTAATAGTTTTAGAGAATCATTTTTTTTTCTGATTACGGGCGGTAATGAACTAAAATTGGAAACCTCCGTTTTGAGAAAACTCGTCCGAAAGTCGGCGTTAGTTAAGCTACTTAACGCTGTTCTCACCTGATCAGCGATAGTGTGAAGGTTTATAAGCTGCTTGTCCGTTTTAGTTTTGCATTATGGTTGCTCTTTTAATTTTTTATTATTGTTAAACTTCATGTTTCTCGTGATTTTCAATGACGAACGAAGCACAAACACTTCCGTGAAATCTGAATGGAATCACTGCGGCCATGCTGGAATCGCGCCAAACAGTATGTGGATAATAAGCAACACTCAAAACCAAAAAATCTTTTTCTGTAACTCTAAAAACGTATTTTAATTTGTGAACGTGTCTTGAAATTCGCAAAAACATCACTGGACGTTTTTGTTAAGCAAAACCAAGAATTAAAACGATTTTTACAAGTGTAAAAAAAAAATATAATTTCCGAATGTCAGTTGTGCTAAATAAGTTTAACAAAACCAAAGCTTCACGAAGTTGATAAACGATGCAAACGCCGTATGTACAGGCTTGATCTTCCCGTCCCCAAATTGATATTTAATTGGCTATGCTGCGGTACAAGCACAACTTCAATTTGTGTAGACCTAATGGAAATTATGATTAATTACTTAGCAAGTTAGTAACCTTGTTCAATGCATTTCCATTTTATCTTATCTTAAAGCCAACATAGGCCTATATGTGAGACAAAGTAACCAAAATACAGTTTATTTTTTTTTTAATTTAGAACAAAGAATTACTGGCCAATTTAATTTTGACTTCACTTCATTTAATATCGTAAAGTTTATAATTAAAATATTTGGAAGAAAGAATTACTGGTAAATTTTACAGTTTTTTTAAAGTTGGATTCGTCATTTTTTTGGCTTTCATCCACTTTATTTTGCTTCCGTTCATTGTTATAATCCGCGCAATACAAAACTGGACGAAAGCAAAATTAAAATGACTTAAAGCAAAGAAAAAAAAAGAACGAAACCAAAGTAAAAAAAGCTTCATATTAAAGTTTAAAGAAAAAATTGAAAAGCTAAGACCCAGTTCCACTACTCAGACTCGACTCGGTGGGTATTCATAATTACTCAGACTCGGCTAGGACTCGGTTTTTTGCGCCCAGGTCGATCCCTAGTTTAAATCTAAAAGCTTTATTTTGAACTCGTTTAACGTTAAAAATAAAAATGTCGAGAATGGATGAACTAGACGAAATCATTCATGATTTGCAAAACAAAGACCTCAAAAAGGCTCGTTTAAAGTTAGGATTTGAATCACAGCAAATCTTACGAGCAGCCCTCGAAGACGGAAAACTTGATTTGACAGAACTCTCTGATGCATTAGCTAGCACTATAGAAAAGAAAGAGCTACTATTTTAGCAAAAAAAGAACTTGCCGTAAAAGAAAATGAGCTTTTTCTCAAAGCGGAGGAGCTTAAATTAAGGGCCTTGGAAGTATCTGAAGCTGACAAAAAACGTGCACACGAACTAGCCCTGCGTACGAGTGTTATAGAATTAGCTAAACTCGACAAACAGCTTGAATTAGCAAGGCTACAAGCTACCAATGTTAATGTTAACGTTGCTCCAAACGGAGCTAACGGCGCTCCCCTAGCTCAACCAAATCCAGCCCCAAAACAAGGTAAAGTTGCGGATGTTGTTCGACTGGTAAATAAGTGGACGCCCAAAACAGAAATTAACAGTTTCTTAAAGATTTTTGAGAGAATAATGGTTAATCAAAAGATTCCCAAAGAAGAATGGACAACCGCATTACTCCCTTAATGGGGGAGGTGTTAGTCAAAGTTTGCGACCAGCTTTCCGACGCGGAAATGCTTGACTACGAGGTAGTTAAAAATAAATTACTTGCCAGATTTGTCCAGACCAAAGAGTCGTTACAGACTCAGTTTCGTTCACTCGAAAGAGACCCCGAAATGCAGTTTCACGACTACGCATTTGAGTTGGAAACTTTGTTTTCCAGGTGGTTAGCTTTAGCCAAAGTTAACCGAGATTTTGACAAGCTAGTTAATCTAATGCTCTTAGAGCAATTTTACAAATATTGCCCCAACCATCTTAGAAAGTGGATTCCCGATCAAATTAAGACGGGTACGTTAGCTGAAGCAGCCAAACTGTGTGACGAGTATACCACTCGAAACAAGCAGATTGCTACCGAAACTGCAGCTCGTGCAGACAAAACACAGCCCATAGCTGCGCAATCAAACCAAAGTTCTAAACCTTCTGGCCTACAACGTGGTCACAGACGTAACCACAACTCGACAGCTAAGCCTGCTGGAACTGTCGAAGCCAAAACTGACGCCTCTGGTGGGGACTCTGCCACTAGTACCAACTCCAATCGTGTGTTTGATCACTCTCTTTAGTATGATGGCAATTGCTTTTACTGCAAACGCCCCGGCCACCGGAAAAAGTAGTGCCGCTACCGTATCGCGGCTGAAAAAGCAGCCACTGATGCTGATTGTAATTTCGTGAATACTGCCCCTCCCGAAATGGTGCTATCTAAACACATTCACGAATGGGCCGTCAACGGAACCAAGTGTTTAGTCCTTAGAAATACAGGGTCTACCCATGATGTACTGGCACGTGATCTCGTGAAACCCGAACAATTTACGGGTGAGTATACGCATTGCCATAATGCCCTAACAGAGCAGACGACCGCCCACGCAATTGCTCTTATTGACGTACAAACTCCCTATGGAGTCACCCAGTCCGAAGCGCTCGTATCGGATTACATTGGGCCTCACTTTAAAATGCTTTTAGGAGTGCTGTCCCAGAATGTGTTGGAGGAAAAAGGCTTAGCCCCCCTCCCTACGTACGATGCCATCACTCGTTCACAGACACGCGTGAATGAGCAGCTACCCATCTTACGCCCTAATTACCGTGAGATCCCTAGCGATAGTGAGGAGTCGAGCAGCGAAGCCCAACTCAGTGTAGTCCCTCCACAAGCAAGGATGGATGGTTTTGTCGGCCCCAAACCAGACAATTTGGATTCGGCCATCTTAGGCCCACAAACTGAGCAACTTTCAAACTTGCTCAACATTGACAAAACTGAGTTTTCTAAACTCCAACATGAATGCCCAACACTAAAGTCATGTTGGCAGTATGCTGAAATTCCCAAAAATCAACAAGATGAAAATAAACTATTTTTCGTTGAAAACTATTTGCTTTTCTGTAAGCCTTTTCGTCCCGAAGAAAGGCCGCTAATAAAGAGGCAACTTGTACTTCCTAAGGAGTGTAGAGATTTACTCTTGAGTACTGCACATGCCAATGCATGGGCTGGCCATCTTGGTCGCCACAAAACGAAGGAAAGAGTGCTAACTAATTTCTACTGGCCCAAGTGTTTTAGTGACATTGTGCAGTTCATCTTAACGTGTCTTACCTGCCAGTAAAATGGAAAATCTGGACAGAAGTTTGTTGCCCCCATGGTACTAGTGACCATGGATGGGGAGCCATTCAACCGATTCATAGTGACATCATTTGCCCCATTAGACCTACTAGTCGAGCAGGCTTTAAATATATTTTATCCCTTCTTGATCCGGCAACAAAGTTTCCCGAAGCTGTGTCCCTTAAAGAGGCAAACAGTCAAAGCATAGTTGATGCCCTCCTTCTTGTTTTTTCACGACTAGGATACCCCAGTGAGCTCCAGTCTGACTTGGGCGTCAGCTTTTGTCTCTGAACTTACAACATTAATACGAGAAAAATGCGGAATCAAATGTGTAAATTCGAGTGTTTCCCACCCCCAATCTAACAGTGTGGAACGATTTCATAGAACGCTCAAAGCAGTGCTGCGAGCCGTTTGCCACGAGCATCCCCAGGACTGGGAAAGATGTCACCCCGGTGCAATGTTTGCACTTCGCATTGCTCCACATGAGAGCACTGGTTTCACCCCAGCAGAAATGGTGTACGGCCGAAATTTAAACGGCCCTCTCGAGCTTGTAAAAAGCCAATGGATTAAACCTGACGTTCACCCATCCGTCCTAGAGTACATCTTGGATCTTTTACAGCGATTCAAATGCTCACGGGAACTCGCACAAGAAAATATTGGGAAGAGTCAACTTAAAAATAAGACCTATTATGATCGTAAGGCAGTTGAACGTAAGTTCAAAGTTGGTGACAAAGTTTTAGTCCTCAAATCAGGTAGAACCAATAAATTAGAAATTTATTGGGATGGACCCCGTGATGTGGTAAAACGCTTATCAGATACAAATTATCTTGTTAAGAAATCCTTTGGTTCTCAAAAGGAGACCATTTATCACGTTAACTTGTTAAAGCCCTATCTGCTAGGGAAGGGTCTAGTAACCACTCGTTTTATGACGAACGTGAAGTTAAATTACCACGACCATGTGTTGACAGGCCAGCCTGGTGATGGCCATCTTAATTCCAAAGAGGCCATGAGTCTTTTTAAAAAGACAGGTGATTTGACCGAATCACAGAAATCAGACTTACTTAAAGTCTTTGACCGTGTAGATGGAGTCTTTTCTACTCTGCCAGGTCGTACCGACATTGTCACTCACGATGTTTGCTCCCCTCATGATGAACATGGGGGTGAAAAACGCTCCATTTTGTTTCCAAAAACTAATGGACAATGTCACTCGTGGCATGAAGGAGTATGTGACTCCCTTTCAAGATGACACCGCAGTTGGTGCCGAAACGTGGCAACAACATCTTGACAACATTTTTAATTTTCTCTCTGCTGTCAAGAAGGCCGGGTTAACTGCTAACACAAAAAAAAATCGCAGGTCGCGTGCAGCAGAGCTACTTTTCTTGGACACGAAGTGGGCAATGGAACTCGCACTCCTTCAGAGGTGAAGGTGTTGGCTGTACAAAAATTCGTACGTCCACAAACTAAGAAAGATGTCCGTTCCTTTCTTGGTTTGGTTGGTTATTACCATAGTTACATTCCCCACTATTCTGAAATCTGTGCAAGCATGACAGACTCCCTGAAAAAGGATGCACCCGATCCCGTTTCGTGGGATGATTCAAAGCAAAATGCCTTTGAAACTTTGAAAACTGCCTTAGTGACGTTTCCTGTCCTAAGAGCGAAACCTTCATTCTCCAATGTGATTGTTTAGACCGAGGTATGGGTTGCGTGCTTTC
This sequence comes from Lithobius niger, assembly GCA_023313725.1. NCBI lineage: Eukaryota > Metazoa > Arthropoda > Chilopoda > Lithobiomorpha > Lithobiidae > Lithobius > Lithobius niger. The sequence goes on from JAHWFP010260432.1 coordinate 14,555, forward strand.
ACAACAGTTTGGTGAAGATAAACACCCCTTTCTTTACGTCTCACGTAAACTAACACCCCGTGAGCAAAATTACGGGACGACCGAAAAAGAATTTGCATGTTTGATCTGGTCAGTTGCTAAATTACGGCCTTACATTTATGGGACAAAATTTATCATTGAGTCAGATCATAACCCGTTACACTGGCTCAAGCAAATGTCTGGAAAACCCCAGATTGCTTAGGTGGAGCATCACCCTCAAAGATTATGACTACACTGTCAGGTGCAAACCTGGCAAGTTTCACTTAAACGCGGACGCATTAAGTAGATATTTTGTTTAAACATTAACTTGTTAAAACTCTTCATTTTCAGAAAAAATTGACTGAAAATTATTTTTAACTGCATTTTTAATTTTGTTAAATGGTTTGTTGGAAGTACCTACATAACAGAAAGCAACTTCCATTCCCGTTTTGGCCTTCACACCTAAATTTTACGTGTCAATGCTTTTACTCTCCTTGTCATTATCAAGGTCTCCCTTTGTGGGAGAATAATTAGAGATTGTAACGACACCAATTAAATACTCATTAGGAATATTCTACGCGGGTTGCAACTTGTTTCCGGTTGGCTCTTCTTTTTTTCTACGAAATGGCTTTCTTGAAAAACAGCTGTCTGTCTCACCTTTGAGTGCAAAAAGTCAACTCTGTCGTTAAGAGGTTGTTGTTGGTTTTATCCACCCAGTGTTATATTGTTATGTTTTAAGTTATGGGTCATACCTTAAATCCTTCAGTGTCCATTAAACATGTAAACAAGTTGTTTGGTAACCTCAAACCATTCCAGTGGTATTAGTTACTGTTAAATAGAGCCAGTGTTCTTCTACGTGTTCACAGAATATCTTTTTCTAAAAGCTATAGCAGCCTAGGTTAAAGGTGGACGGAGAGGTGTTTTTGGCCGTCACACAGAAAAAAAAGACGCGGCAATTGGACATAATTTGGACCCGTATGAACGATTCTTTTACAAAAATCATAACCTTGTAATTTTCTACGAGAAAATAATGTTTCTTCAAATTTAAATGTCTTTTGCCCCATTTTCTGAATACTTGTACGACGTTCCTGCACGAAGCAGCGCGGACAGTATTTAGTTAATAGGAACAAAAAAATAGTGTTCTTAACTTGCAACTTTTATTTTTACTTAAAGTTTTCTGAGCCACAAAAACATTAGTCCCCCATAAAAACAAAACGGCTAAGTTAATATTTTTGTAAACAGTGTAATAATATTTTTTGTAAAAGGATCCCCGGGATAGGAAAAAGTATCCCCCGTCTATCTCATTTTTTGTTTAAAATGAATGAAAACCCAGTTTATCTCATTCTGAATGGAATGAAAGTAATTTGAGATGAATTTCTCCCCAAAGTAATTCTCAATAGGGATTTATTTTGTATTACTTATTGCATGGCTTGGCAGTCTTGATTTCTGCATATCTTGTATGCACTAACCTTTCTGTTTGTAGCTTTTATTCGGAGTTCTAAGGAACCCTGAATAAAATCCTTGGTATGGGGGGCGTGTAATGTCGGCCTGCCGAAAAAACGATTGGAGAGGATACATGACCTCCAAAGATAAAAAAAACTCGTGGAACATTTTTTACCTTGAGCACTCCACAACGCAAAAAGACCTCAGTCTTTAACCGTCAGCCAAATCTTTAATAATGGACTAAAACGGCCCATCTTGGAACCATTTAATAGCCTGACACAATAGCTAACTTTTCGGGAAGCCCAATCTTCAAAATTCCATCCTGAAGTCTCACAATCGCCATTTGAAAACTGCTCCAAAATTACCGCAGCGCTCCTTCATCCTGGCCGCCATTATTGAAAACTTGTATCTTGTATTTCGATTTTATTACTTTTATTTTAGGGCTAAAAGCCCACAGACACTAGCTTAGTTGTGACTTAGGAGGGGCTGCCTTTGGTACTTAACCTCACGTACATGTGGATACAGACAACCATTTTTTAAGTGTGATATTTTTTAGTATGTTGAACAGCTGCACTTCTATGAAAAATTTCCACAAAAATGTTTAATGTTAAACATCCAAATTAACTTAATGCCTTATAGCATTCACTAAGCTAGTTTATTTATCCATTTTTATATTTTATTAATAATCTTTTGCCCCCAGAACACTACCATTAGTCCGAACTAATTCGACATCCGCAATCACCGGACACGAATTTTTATGTAAATATTTTTGCCTTAGATCTCTACCAAAACTCCGACTATAACCATCCGAATGTGTGCAATAGCTTGTCCTTCTATTCAAACCAAAAATCTTATAACCATCTGTTCCCAATGCCAATCCAAAGTCAGTCTGTGCAAAGAAACTCAGCCCCCCCCCCCCAACCTAGTTGTGGTGTGTAACACTGCAGTTTACCGTTAAAGCTTATTTAATTTAATAGTAATGAGTTATTCATTACCCAAGCCAAAGTACTAAGCTTTAACAAGAGCCATTTTTACCAAGTTCACATGTAAATATTCCATCAATAATCAATATCTCAATGTAAAGGCCTTTCCAATGTTCAAGGTTCGAAAACTCAATTTGGCATATCTTTAACATCCCCCTACTCCTTCAAACGGCTCTACACCAAAACCCTTTGCTCTACCGACTTTCCCATTGTACTCCTAGCCCTCCACCAATCAGACCCCCGTATAACGAAAATTGCTTGTGGCATACGACAATTTTCGATATATTCAATGTCTGTGTAAAGATGATTTAGGAAGAAGAAATTGATTCAAGACACTAAGTCACTTGGGTTTATTAACATTCAGATTCCAACCTCCAGAAATTAGACAATGCTAAATTACTGATAAGTCAGATTATTTAAGCTTCACAAGTCTGGCCATCATTGGCTTGTTATCTAACAACAAGGTAGAACTTAATACTCGTCAACTGAATGCACTATAGTATGTATCTTCCTTAACACATGGAATCATTAACCAAGCTAAACCATTAATAATACAATCAGGATAATCAGCACTCTGTAACACAATATCAGCTAGCACAACTGGCTATCACTTAATGCTGGAACTCCACTGATCAAATACTAGACTGCGCACTATACTTCAATTCAAGTTAGTAATCACTTATCTGTATAAGGCTGGCTAGCAAATGGACCAAGGCAGATCTCCAGTGACTCTAAGTCTCCCCCAAGACAACACCAGTGGAACGTAACTGTAGCAGCAAGACCCCTGGCAAGAAGTGCCCACCAAGGCTTTAATTCCTCTATATATATGAAAGCTACACTTGGGTCTTGAGCATGACTGACACATAGATTTACTCTACTCAACATCAATATCCTCAAGTGGCTCCATCCGTTGACAGAGCTGGTTACTAAAACAGCAGCCTCTGGGAAAACCCAAGTCCATCCACTAGCCTACATCAGGCACACTGTAACAGAGCTTGTTTGGGTAAGAATAAATAAGTGGTGAATTATACTCGTACAGAAATAGTGGTTGATGGTTACATTCCTTATGTTGATTAGTTAATTAATTAATCCAACTAATTACATTAATTAATTAGGCAATTATTGATGTATATTAATTTAGTCTTAAACACGCAAAATCATAAAAATGATATGTAAAATCATAAAAATGATATGTAAAATCATTACACAGTCCCATTGTTAAACAAAGGCCTACTGGCACCCATGTGCCAGTGGTGTTGTTTCAATTTTGTGTGTTTCCCCAACAGTGGCACTGTGTAATTAACATCGACCGCCCCATTGTAAAATAGGAGCATACCTCAGGAACCTATTTTACCTCATTTCGGAATAATAACTTCCGAACCCTAAAAATTTTGACTTCGGTAGGAATAAACTCCCACACTTAAAAAAATCTAACATGTGTCGTCAGTAGCCAACAAAAAGTGTGGGAGAACCTTTCCAAAGGTTCCGAAACTTATCTAAGCTTTCCACTAATGGTACTTAAAATTCATGACATCAGGTTCCTGTATTTAACATGTTATAAGATGAATAGGAACATAACGGTCAAAATGAGTCACCTTCGGCGAACAGAAACAATGATGTAGACATTCTCAGATAACAAGGTAACAATAATTCAGAAAATTCCAAAATTCAAGAAGGCATAATCGTTGAATCAGCTGTACAGTAATAATGAAGGAATACACTGTAGGGTACAGATCTTTACAAATGTTCCGAATGAAGTAGCAGTAGAACTATTTGAACAACTAAAGTAGAACATGTTAGTCTGAAGCAACCAGGTCAAAACCATAATTTGCAGCAGGTCGCTTCACAGCAGTAGTATGAATGATAAGTGTCCGTTGGAGTAGAATGGATGCTGGCAGCCACTAGTTCTGGATTTCGGGAACTGGTTTGTAGTGTTGCAGATGTATTCAGGCTGGTATCACACAAGTCCTGGTTTGAGTATTTCTTATTAGTCAGAAATGGAACGATAAGTTGCACAGCTCAATGGCCGGATTCCCATGCACGGCGTTGTAGCTGATTTGCACCTGTAATTGGGTCCCAGGCTGGATATGGCTGCTTTAATGGCTGGTTCACATCCCAAGAAAGCGAGTGGCATTCAGCGCCTTATGCCTCTACAATCCGAAATGGAGGTCGCAAGTAGAGACAGGTGTTGGTTCTGGAAAATAAACGATATCTATGAATAGGTAGTCAATTATTTGCATATCTCTGCACCTGAAACAGTTATCTTGTTAAGCCAACATTTGCGCTTGAACCGAACAGTCCAATCTCAGAATAAAGCATAATCAAAATCAGCATGCTTAGCCAATAGCTCCCCGGTTTGCTTCCCTGCAATACAATGACTCCAACCAGTTTGCCAAAAGTAGGTCAACCGTCTGTGTGCTTGAGTGAAGAGGAGAAAAAAAAGCTCTCCTAAGCTACAGAGCAAATAGTTCCTTCCTTATCAGAAAACCATTTCGAATCAGTGCTTTCAGGCTTAATCATTTGATTTTCAAACGCTTTTTAGTGCTAATGTGCAACCATATTGTCTGCCAAAATCCTTTTAGACAGCTAATAGCACAATTTTTGCTGGATGAATACACTCAAATCCATGCTTTTATATGAGCATATTTGATACAGGAACCCCAGGATCAAAATATTCTTCGACTAGAAATCAAAACCTCAGGTCGGAAATGACTTTAACAAAAATTTTATTTTCAAACATAAAAACAATCTTAATTATAACAACCCAGGCAGCATAGGAGCCAAGCTTCGATCTTTATGCACAATCAAATCTTTGATTTTTTTGGAACGAATCCCTACGTGTAGCCAACTTAGACTTTAAAACTGCAACTTTTTGTGTAACAGCCAAACTTTAACGCAATAACCCAGGCTTGAGCCGGAACCAGCTCTTTGATTTTAAAAATGCTGAAACCATTTCTTTGGACATGGCAACCCATGTTTGTGTAGAACTAAAACTTCGACTTTAAACATAGAAATTTGTCTTTACTCGTAACTACCCAAGTGCATGTAAGAGACAAACTCTGACTTCACGCATAATAATTTATTGATTTACACAAGCAAATCTTTGATTCATACAAGCAAGTCTTTGATTGTGAATAACCACCATTTTAACTGCAACCTTTAACTTTTACTAAGAACTGCAATTTTGATTCCGACTTCAGAGCTGTAACTTCGATTTTGATTAGAACAGTAACTTCGACTTTTGACCAGAACTGTAACTTCGATTTTGATTGGAACTGTAACTTCGTTGGTATCTTTACTTGTAAAACATGACTTTGACTTTTTAAGAATCTAGGCTCATTTGAAACGAAGCTTTGACTGGAGAACTATGCTAAAAGCACCTCAGACCATGTAACCTTCTCTTGACAGCCTTGTGCGGAATCATATCTAGCTAAGATTCAAATGTAAACACTTACTGTGACTGGGCAACTGAATTGCCATGCTTGGAAGTAACTGATTTTCATGGTTGCCGGCACCCATTCAAATGACCTGTGTGACTGCAATTTTTAGTTTTGCCAGGTGAAGAATCTGAAAAGGATAGCATCCTTCAGAACCTACATTTGGGGAATGCCGGAGCATAGTCAGCGCTTGAAAAACTACTAGACATGCAATCGCCCAAAGCGTGTCTACCCCTCATCCTCCTATTTATGCAATATTTGCTTTCTTTTTCAACATCTTTTTATAACATTTTTTTTTCATGTCTTCTCAAATCAATTTTCGATTTTTTTTCCGTTGTTTCCCTTTTTTTTTCATACCGTGCCTTCAAAAGGGAGAGCATAGGGATTACAATACAGAGGGGTAAGCACGTGCGGGACGACTGCCAGGGAATTTACAATGCCTAGGTGACTCATTCAGACTTACATGCTTGGGTGAAAACAGAATTAATACAATGTGGACACCAGGAACAGTCAGACAACCCATGGCTCCCAGACCTCGGGCCCAGTAATCTTCCGAAGATTGGGTGTGGCCGCACCCACATATCAAGAGTACTGGTGAAAATTTCCCTAAAAATCCCCATCTCCCTGAGGGCTAGGACCTCAGGTGAGCACAATCGGCTTATAAAGGGCACTGCCTTCATGTTTAACGGGAAATTTCCGACAGACTGTATGAAACATACAGCTACCCCCGTATGAGACCACCTTATTCCCACTAGTAGCCAACCAGTCTCCTAAAAATCTTTTTTTTTTTAAAAGGCTTCAAGAACTCCAATTTGTTCATTAACATTATTTCCATCATTTCTTGTTAAATGGCAAAACTCAGACTAGAATTTCCAATTTTGCACTGTTTATTTGAACTGACTTTTACTTTGAACTGAATGGAGCAAAAATGCTGTATTTGTCGTTTGTCTTCCTTACCCTTCCCTGTTTTTCATTTATTTTGAATGTGGAAAGTGGCTTTTCCTGACAGTTAACGTGCACCAAACATCTCTGTTAGCGGGGAATGCGAGACAGCACTGATTTACAACAGGCGCTGAGACGAGAAAGAGGAGCCAACTCACTTCAGGGTGGCTGGCTGTGGGGGAGGAACCGGGAAGGAGTGAGTCGGTGAAGTGGCATCGTAACCGACTCCGGCTTTATCAATAGGAGGCGTGGCAAGGAGTGGACCCACAGCTCCAAAAACAATGGAAGAAAAAAATGCACTTGTCCCAAACTCCAACAGAAAGAGTTTACAAGGCTGCAGGTGTTTCGTCCGTTGTCTTAGAGCAGCCGATAGCTTCCGAAAGTCTGACTCACAGCCGGTGAGGGGGGAGGGGGGGGGGTGAGAGGGCCATTTGTTTCAGTCATTTTCTTCCGTTATTTTGGCTACCGGTACGTTAGGCCGCATGCCCTAAGGCACTAATCAGTCTGTAACCAATTGTCAGCTTAACCCTTTGCCCGAAATTTAAAACGACATCAACTGTCGTTTTGTATACCCAAGTAGGGAATACAGAAGGACAGCTGGACCAATTACAAGCGAAATTTTCAAACTATCAGTCACGTGTTTCCAACGTTTCCACAATTCCAATTTTGAAGTAAAGACCAATTTTTTAGAGGCTTTTTGCCATTCGAACTCAACCAGTCGAACCAGCAACATGGAGCCAACTCGCCCCATCGAAATCGTAATCCCAAATGCAATGGTTATCCCCAAAACAAATAGGACTGATAAACTGGGGAAGAATGCAAATTCTCTTCTAGCACTGTTGCACAGTGATTTTGCGGAACTAATGGCGCACAGCGCCCATTATTGCCAGTGCGTGCTACATCAACCGGCAACTGGCTGCGCGCACGCTCATCCTCACGGAGGAGAATTTTTGCGCTCTGCTCCGTGCGAAGGCATTGTCAACTACATGCTACGGAGCCACTTTGACGCCGCCGCCGGCTGAATCCGCTAACTAGGGTTGACAAGATCCTGGATGAAAAAAATGGAAACCCAGGATCTAAAAATCAGAAGGATGGCCCATCATTACAGCAGATGCCACCTATTGGATCCCCGTGCATGCAGGCATTGTTACGGCCAAAGCGTGCCAATGCTCGCATTGCCGGAGGAGTCCTTTAGCCAATATCTGCTCCGCAGTCTAATCCTGGAGGAGGCCCTCCAACAATACTTCCCTTACGGAATGCCGCAACCATCTACCAGCCGGCTGGCTGACTACACCCGCAGCCAACAACCAATTCCGACAATGCCTTTGCACGGAAACGTGAAACCATCGACGGCAGCCTGCAGCGCCGACATGGAAGAGCCTCTTGAAGAAGCCATTTCCAATTTTAATGCCACCCATGAGAGTTAACTTGAAACATCCGTCGAAGCACCCGGCCTTTGGACAGCCGCACTAATTTCTCCAGCGTTGGAAGCTATTACCCCCACCCCCTGGACAGCTGCTCCGCTTAATCCCCTGGCAGAAGATGCTGCGCCTGCAACTCCCTAGCAGATCATTGACTTACAAGACCTGCTGGATCTATGAGGTATGTTGTATTAAATTCATGTCATTAATAGAATTAGATCCGTACTTAAATTGTTTTTATTTTTCAAAATTCATTTGTGTATAAGATCAATTTTGATGTCAATCATGCCATAGCTTAGGAATATATATAGCTTGAGACTGCCAACTGTGATGTAGCACAGAAAATAGCATACTGGAATCTAATGCAATAGGCTAAACATATTTATTTGTAATAATGTTAGTATACAGGCCCAAAATAAAATACGGCCTAACTTCCGAGTTTATTAAAATACTGGAATAAAAGCACATATATCATATTTATTTCATAAGCAGAAAAATATATATATTGCCTATGACTTTTGAGTATAGTAAAATAAAAGCATATTAATAATTAACTTCCGTCAAGCAAAATTTCAATCTAGGCCTATAAATTTCATAGTCTTGGCCCGAGTAAAATAGAGCAGTGGTAATAAGTGTATATAATCATAAATGTTTATCTCTACACTAGTATAGGTGAATAATGCATATAGTGTATAATGTCAAAGTTTCAAAGTTTATTTAAACCTAGTTTGTGACAAAATCATTAGTGTACAAAATAATGTGTCTAGACAACGATGCTGTAAAATGAGGCCTATAAACAACAAATTGGTTGTCTACAGAATCGCAGTTTGCCCCAAAGCAGAAGTGTCCCCCCGCAGGAAGGAAAAAAAAAATGTGAATCCTTTGGTGGACAACTAGTCAAGCGTGGCTGAAATTCCACGAAAAAACGGCGGCTTGGCTCAATTCTCGTGTGATTTGAGGCAGGAGAGGGGACTTCCTGACTTGCCGGCTTCTTGTAACGTTTTATAACGCCTAGCAACCAAATAAAGTGGAGGGGGTGGTTGGGGTACCCATTGCCTACGTCATCGAGAACTTTCCAATTAAAAATAGGTAGGGGCCGCAGATCGGAAAACCGCTGTAACACATTGTTGTTCCAACAGTGCGTTGATGAACGGTGCCGCGGCAACGCACATTGAGCCGTAGCCGTCAGATTCCATCATGAAGCACGACGCTTACGAATTCTTTCTGCAAGGAGGGAATAACGACCCCCTCGCCACCTTCACAGCCGAAATTCAAAACATAATCAACAACATCGATGATGCAGAGAACGCCCTTATGCTCCACCTCAGTAACCTGGCCGCCCGAATTATCAGTATTATGGGCCATATACTTAACCAGATCAACCAGAGACGTGGTAAGTATAGTAACCGCATAGCACACATTTACAGGATTTAACATAGCGCCCATTTAGCGTAACTTTATTGACAATTGTAGTGCCGACCGGCCGGACAGGAGGCTATACAAAAATGCCCATGATACAAAATATGAAAAAAAAATAGAAAATTTGTAGGCAACCATTAGCATAACTGAGAAGAATAACAATATCATGGCCAGGGAGTAAAGCATTCCGAACTGTATGCAACCATGTGTAGAAAACGTAAAACGCAAACCTAAAGTGGAGGTTATTAATTTTCAGAAGCTGCCCACCGCAAAAGGGGCCACAAGCGCAAAGCACAAAAGGGAGAAGCCTGCGCCTCGAAACACTTCCGTCGCGACGATGACCTGGGAGAGCCTCCCTCCTCCGCCTGTGTATAAACCCTGAAGACTTGTGAAGGACTATAAGTTAAGAAAAATCTTTTCCAAACCGTTACTGTTACCACTTGTAATCCAGATCATTCAGGAAAAATACACGTGACACCGTTGACTCCTGCCCCTTTTATTTTGACACCAAACCAGGAAGGGACCATGTCAATACATTATCACCAGTAAAAATTTATCTCCACCCACAGCCTCCTTGAATGAGGCATCATGTAAGCTGTACACAATTTCAGTTTCTGGAATGGAAATATATTTTTATGTTGAAAAGCGAAAATTACGAAAATACTAGGCCTGGTTGTCATCATCGTAGGTTACATTTTCTAACTGTGTTTTTGCGTGATGCCAGCTGATTATTTGGTAACCATTGTATTTAGTAGTTTGGTCACTTGTGCGGCGTTACTGTCGCGGTTCCCTAATGTTTTGACGCGACAGTAGCCTAGTTGACAAAATTTGGCACGAATTTGGCGCCCCACATCTTGCCAAGGGAGGCTGGCAAGCAGATCAACAGGCGCGGGAACCCAACAGTGCGCGTCCAAATCAGATTGCTAGGAATCGGAGGTGGGGCATCTCAGCCAATGAGCGTGTAGGCAGGTTGGAGACGGAGGCGGAGTCTCGCGCCTCGCCATTGTGAACTGGAATACCTCACCTTGTATCCTTCCTTGAAAATTGTGTTTTTAGTGGTGTTTTAAACTTGTGCAAGCTGAAATTTTTGCCGCCGAGTGACATCGGGATTACAAGCAGTGCTTCTGGTATAATAACGATGCTTGTGTCGCAAGTTAAACTTGTCAACATCGGCTTTTTCGTCAGCGCTAGTGGTTTGTTTGGGAACGGTGCTATCCACCATTTTGATTTCAGTGCTATTGTTTTGGTTGTCAAACGATCGCTCAACCTGTTGCATTGTGACTTCACTAGATTTGTCCTTTGGATCTAAGAGTGCTTTAGAAATGTACCGCTGGACTAATAGGTCTTTCTCGGTTAGTTTTATGCCTTTTTCAATGTTATTTTCAATGTCAGTAACCCCACGGAATGCTGTGGGTAGCCTAGCATCGTGCAAAAATAGCGGCTTCACATGGTTAACATGTGCTTTCAATATGCGATCGGCATTTAAAATATCGATTAATCTCACAGTAACTGGTGTTATAAACTCGAGCACTCGATAGACACCCCTCCAAATCAAGTGAAGTTTTGGCGAAATGTTTTTAAGATGTGCGTAACAGCGAAGTACCACGTAATCATCAGGTTTTAGTGAGTCCGGTGCTGCTTTCTTGTCATAATAGTGTTTATAACGCTGAAAAGCTTGCTAAAAGCTAACCAATTCCCAAGCTGCTTGGAGTCTCGATGTCAGTCGTATCGGAAAATTTTCCGAGTTGTAGCAGACCTGTGTTGGTTCAAAAATTAACGATGCGGGTACACGTAAATCTAGACCGAACATCAAATAGTGAGGGGTAGCCAACGTTGCCGAGTGGACGGAGCCATTATACGCCAGACAGACGGCTGTTAAGAATTCGTCCCATTCTTCTATGCATGTCACAGCTACTTTCCTCAAAATTTCTTCAACTGAGCGATTCACACGCTCTACCATGCCTCCAGGCCCAGAACAATTCGGCATAAAGGTAATTTGTTTACCATTTAACAACGTTGTCAATTCCCTCATTAAATATGATTGGAACTCGCCGCCGCAGTCATGTACAAGTGCACTGCAAAATCCATACCGTCCAAACAATTCCCTATACAATGCTTTTGCAACCGTGATTGAACGTTTATCAGGTAAAGGTACAGCTATCAAATATCTAGAAAAACTGTCAATGCAAGTCAGGATGTAACCGTTTGAATTCTTTGTTTTGTGCAAAACGCCTATCAAATCTAAAACCCACTGCTGGTTAGGTCGTTGTAATGGTTGATAAGCCCTAAGCCTAGCCTTAAATGGGTGACGAGGGACTTCACCATACTGGCAAACAACACAAGTCTTAATATAATCGTGCACATCCTTAATGAGAGTAGGCCAGTAACATTTTGATTGTATTTGGGCAATAGTTTTGGCCCTACCTAAATGTCCACTCGTTGGTGTAGCGTGATAGTCACGTATGCAATGTGTTATGAGAGATTTAGGCACCAACATCTGAGCTTTGTATCCAACAGTGTCCTTTGCACTTAGGTGCATACAAACGGTAAATTATCCCATCCACATCATGGTAGAAGGTATTTTTCCCTCCAATTACGTCAATAACTTGCGCAGAACCCCTGTCACTAATTTATGCAGTGATTTCTTGACAGTATGGGTCATGATCTTGTTCAATTTTAACTTGCTGCCTTGTCCAATCAGGGTATTGTCCATCCAAAACACATACTGGTAATTCATGAACCATACATAATGCATCTGCAACAGGTAGGCTGGCACCTGCTCTGTGCTGAATTATAAAATCATACTCCCTGAGTTTTATCAACACTCTCTCCAGTTTAGGCGAGAAATTAGGGCTACAATATAAATATATCATTGCGGCATGGTCAACCCGCAATGTGAATGTTCTACCAAGTAAAAACAACCGAAATAATTCAATTGTGTGTATGGCTACGAAAATTTCTCGCTCAGTAGTTGTGGCCTTAGCCTCCACGGGTGAAAATGCTTTAGAGGTATAACCCGAAATGTTTTCCGTGCCATCATGGACCTGAATTAAAGCTCCTCCTGCACCACTTTGCGAGCCGTCCGATTCAGCTATGAAAGGCTTACTAAAATCAGGGTGTTTGAGCGTAGCTGCATGCAGAATAGCTTCTTTCAACTTCTGAAAAGACTGCTCGGCCAAGTCATCCCAAATAAACTTAGTATTTTTCCGGGTCAGCTTCGTAAGGTTTGCGGTAATCAGAGCAAAATTTTTCAAATGCTTTCGGTTGAAATTTGCAATACCCAATAGGCGACTCATCTGTTTAGCAGTTTTAGGCCTCAGATAATCCCTAATTGCATCCAGTTTAGCAGGGTCAGGGCTGATACCGTCTTTGTCAATAACATAACCCAAAAATTTGACTTTGGACAGCGCAAACAAACATTTAGTTGGGCTTAGTTTCATGCCTGATGCTCCCACCAGACCTAAAGCAATATCCACATGTTTCAAATGGGTAGGCCAGTCGCAGGAAGAAATCAAAATGTCATCAAGATAGGGGTGGCAAAAGGAATTGAGTATCGGTGCAAATATGTGATTTGCACAGTGCTGAAAAACACTCGGAGCAATCGATAAGCCCATGGGAAGTCTTTTGTAAACCACCTTGTAAGACTGAAAACTAAAGGAACATATATTTCTTGCCTTTTCTGACAACTGTATTTGGTAAAATCCCAGCTTAAAATGCAAATGGGAAAAAATAGTACAACCAGCCAATTTGACTAAAACGTCACTCAAAACTGGCAAGGGAATGCTGCACCCCACTGTAACTCGGTTAACATTTCGTAAATCAACAATTAAGCGGTACCCCTGTGGCTTTCTCCACACTAATAAACAAGGAGAATCCCAGGCGGAATCAGAGTATTCCAAAATCCCAATTTTAAGCAATTCCTGTATCTGCTGCTCCATAATTTCTCTCTGAGCGTACGGAACTCTGTAAACTCGACTCTTAATGGGATCAGCATCACTTACATTAATGTCGGCTTGGAAACCTCGGTATAACCCCAAATCAAACTCATGCAGGCTAAAGGACTGCTGGTGTTTGCGCAGCATTTCTAAAAATAAGTGTTTGTGATAGGCACCAATATCACGAAAAACAAATTATAGCTTTAACTGTTCCCATTCTTCATCCAACTAAGCTTGGCTTTTAACCTCCAAAGGTGTAGGATCAGACATAGGCTGTATAGTGGTGCCACAAAATGGTATAGGCTCATCATCCAAAATGGCAGTCGTATAAGAACCCAGAGTATACCCTTTTAGTAATTCTATGTCTAAACAGGAATTGTTGATAGCCTGAACAGGGATGCGGCCCAACGGTGTTGTTTCAACAAAAGCTTCAATCAATTTTACATTTTCTTCTGAGCAATAGGGGGTAAATACACCATCTTGGCTTTCTGGATGGGCCCAGTTTAAAATTCCTTCTAAAGTATGCGAAGAATAGGGCTCCAAAGTAATATTATCAGCCAAAGTAACCAGAACACTTTCCACAATGTAAGGGTCATTTTGCACAACATCCTGTTTTTCCTTATCTTTGACCGACGAGTTATGAGTAATAGACAAGGTAGCATCTCTAATATTGTTTGGCACATAATCATAGCTCTTAATGATTTCACTATTGCAAAAGTATAGCTCCTTTGCTGCATAAGCTGAATCACTTAACTGAAACCGTAGGCTACCTATAGCCAAAACATTGTCTGAACGATGCAAGATAATCTTATCATGCTGGCTCTTCAGGAAATCAAAACCTATTAATATTTCAGCATCTCCAAACACTGCGTCATCAACAACTATAAATTCGTGAATAGTTGAAAAATTACACTTAGAAATCTCCGCCACAAGTTTATGCGAGGCTGATACAGTCTTGTTGCCGACCCTAGTCAAGGAAATTGGTTGGTGCAGTGTCTGTAGGCTACATCGACTTGAACGCTGGGCCACAATGGAATAAGCAATGGTTTTAATTAGTAATGTGCCTGCACTGCCAGTGTCAAGCAGAGAAGCAACAGGTAACCCTTCTATGTCAAATACCAGATAAGGCCTACCATACTCAATATGGCCCGTAGAAATATTTAAAACAGATAGAATATTCCCTGATTCATAATTTAGCAATTCAGGTGCTACTGGCTGCAATGGCTGCACCACGTTGTGTGAATTTTCACTTTCACCACTGTCAACCTCTCTGTGCACGACAGAACACTGATTTCTCTCCTCGGAGGTTGGAAACCCAGCTACGGCACTATCTGCTGCCCGGCCAGCCGTGGCTGGTGGCTCATTTACGGCCGCCTCAAGGTCCTCATCAATCGTAGTGGCTGGGGCCTTTTCAGGGAGGCAACACCAGAATGTAAGCACAATAGAAAATTCACTCCCAGCAGGGTCAGTAGGAACACAAATTTCCCACTCTTTGGAGGAAAAATCAGGATAATGCAATGCCATTCCAGCAGACACCACAATTTGTTCAGTAAAATGTGGCTCAGACAGACATTTAAGAACAAAAGTGCGCTGCTTGCCAAATAAAAGTGAAATCAGGGGATAGCCTAACTGAAATTCTTTAAACACTGAAGTAAATGGTGTTGAATCCTCTCCATCAGTAAAACATGACACAACCGCAGAGTTACAGAATACTTGGAACCCACAATTTATCTTCTCCAACAATGTGGAAAACAAATAGTGCAAAACCCTGTTTTCCAAAAATTCATTTGCAAGAAATTTTGGTGGCACATGACCAAAATAGGCTACTACATTTGGCAACAATACGGTTCTGTCTGGCAAAAGAATCTGCTGCTTCTGCCAAACTATGTTTTCACAAAACTGCGTAAAAATGTCAGCAGCATTTTTCTCATCACAAATATAACGAGCTTCCGGTTTTAACCTAGAGGCTACAGACAAAACAGGTAATGGGGGTTTAGAAGGCACAACCGTTTTTGAAATGCCAACAACTTCAACATCTGTTGTGCTTTTATCCACAGAATCCACAATCACCCCAGAGATTGGGATTGAACCTAGTTTTTTGGACCAAGTTCAACACTGTTTGGGTGGGTTAAGGGAGCATGACCCTCTGACTTTCCCTGAGCAACAACATTCACTTCCAAATTTCTTGACGGATAATTTTTCTTATTTTGATAATGATACTTGTCGTTCTCCTGGGATCGTTTCTGGTTATAATTATCATTATAAGAATTATTTCCACCATGATTTCCACCAGTATTTTGTTGCTTGGAACGATGGTCATAATAATCACCTTTGAATTTCTTATTATCGTTAAAATTACGACCAGAATCATCACGCCAGCGTTTGCCATTCCGGGAAGGCATTCCGGGAATTCCTGACGACTCATCCAGGAATTTCAAATAATTTCTCCGCCTTTTAAAACAATCTCGGCGAATGTGCCCTTGCCGTTTGCAATGGAAACGAGGTACGTGTTTCTTTACGCTGGACAGTTGCAGCACATACCTTTGCAGTTTCAAAAGCTGCCCTAACAGAGTTTGGGATTGACTTTTGCAGCCCCACCATGCTGGAAAATGAAGTGCTGTGTGCCCCACCTTCCGAGGTAGACAATTCATCTCTAGCTTTTAAAACGGCCTGTCTATTAATCGCCTCAGTCAACATGTCATGGAAAGTTTTGGGCTTTGTAGCTGACAAATATATCTCGATTTCTTTAGGCACACCCTGGAGAAAAGCAGCCCGCAAGCTTTCATCTTTTGACAACATTTTCATCTGCCTAATATAGTCAGGGTCTGTAGCATGAACTCGCCACAGGCTGGCTGCCAAAATTTAAGGTCTATCTTCATACTGCTCTACTGATTCGTCAGGCTGTTTAGTACCACGGAAGAACTGGGCTCTTAGCACACATTCATTACCACCACCATACCTTTTAGTCAGATCAGCCTTAAATTCGTCATAAATAACAGCGCTGGCGAGTTGTGGGGAATTGGCAACGTACTTTGCCGCACCTCCTTCGAGGCGGCTTGTGGCTGCAGAAATCAGCATAGAATGAGATATCAGGATCACGTTCCCTTAAATTATCCACCAAGAGGAGGTATGTAAAAATATCGTCACCAGGTTTGCCAGAAAATTTTGAAACTGCCTCGATAGCGGCACGCAGCTCATCACGGGATGAATAGTGTGCGTCTTTATCAGTAATATTTTTCTGTAATAGCCCTATTAGCCTATCCCTGTGCTGCCGATCCTCACGCATTTGTGAGTACATTAAATTCAGCATATCTGAATTTGTAGGAGGCAGAGCAGGCAAAACAGGTGAGGGTTCGTCATCAAAAATTTCAGGCACCTCAGCATTAACAGTTAATTGTGTCATTTCCTCCTGGCTTCCCCTGTTAGTAAGCTGAGAACAGACAGAGGGTGACGAAGGTAGCCTACGCACAGTATGTAAAGGCATTTGGCCAAAAATCCAGATTGGTTAGGATACCCGGGACCAAAAATCAAAAACTCGGGGAACAATTTTTTTTTTCTCTTAGCGCTCAGTAGCGCAATAGGCCTATTTTTTTTTGCCTACTACTCTAAATTGTGTAACTCCCGGAAATGGTTCAAAACGATCAGTCTTCATTTCTTAATAGCCACAGACTTTATCTTCAACTCTGTGCAAACAGAACTCTGAAAATCATCTTCTACAATTTACAGCAGCTATTTGAAAAACGCTCCAAACTGAGCGCACCGCATGCAATCGCCGATCGCCATTTTCCAAGACAACAACCTTGTACATTTGTAATTTATATTTTTTTTCTCAGGCATAAAGCCGACCAGCTTAGTGTTTGTCGTAGGAACCATATATATGTACTAAGGAATCACACTCTGCGTTTTTATTTTGAACTACCATACTAGTTTTGGTTTGTTATGAAAACGTCGATTGCACTATTTTCATTATTTTGCAGCTGCAATAATGTTGTAAACTAAAATGCGTTTTAGCATCTACTAACTAGCTGGTTTATTTATTTAATCCTTTGCTTAGTGCTTATCAAAACAATTTATTAACGTAATTTCTTCCCACAAACTCTACCTTGTCCAAAACGGCATCATTTTTACTATTTTTATTTCACCGGATATTTATCTCCAAAAAGTGTTTATCTTGTATTTATTTCAAAGCTCCGACCATAGCAACCTCAACCGATTGTATATAAAGCCTTTTCTATGATTAAACTTGAATAATATTTTTAATAGCACACTCCGTCCCCCCCCCCTCCTTCAATAGTGTGATGCCTAACATCGCAGTCTTCGATTAAAATCCGTCCAAGTTTGTATTTCCGACGTGCTCATAGCAAAGCTTATGAGTACAGCTTTAATTCAAGCCTATCCTTTTTTAAATCAGTTAAAAACTCGGTCAGTTACAGTCTATCCAAGTTCAAATCCAAATGGCCGTTTCCATCACGATCCATCAATCCGTTCCTAAACCTCAAAAGCTCAACGGCTCCAACGGTTCGAAATCTAGCCACTCAGAGCCCAGAGGCTCCGGCCAATCAGTACGAACCTCCTTTTCTCTCCCGTATGAAGGCCCATTCAGATCCTATAAAGCCCTCACGTGGCGCGGCTTGGCTCAGGAGAAAGCACAGATTTCCCTCCTCCAAGGCAGCCTGCCTCTCTTTCCGCCAAACCGTGTAGTCGTCGCAGACGTCCGCTCCCTCCCTCACCCATATATACCCTCCGCCCTGCGTTCCACCCTCAGCACTGCTCACTGATCTCGAAGGCTAGAGGTTGCTACGTAGGTCGGAGTGGAGATGTCCCCCAGGGACCACAGGTTGCCATGCTGGGCAAGGTAGCAGTTCGTTGGTAACTAGTTTAATTTTTTTGAAAGTATTCTTTTGGACATTATTTCTAAATTTATAGTTCATAAATCTAAACTTAACTTCTAACTTTGAGATGATTGTTAACCGCCATTGGCATTCTGGCCTAGAACTACCACAACTTAAGGGTTTAAGGACCCCTTCCTAAAAACCGCCTTTTTTCTTCTTATTTATGTTGAATACAGGTTCATCTAAATAATCAAAATGGTTTAAATCGTAGAGCTTAGACGTCTTTTGGGTTGTGTACCAGGTTTGCCATTGAGGTAGTTTGATCTTTAGCACTTGGCTTTAGAAACATAACTTGTGACTATTTTGCTAATGTAAAAGTGCATTCAGTAACTTAGAGAGTCCGGTGACTCAAAACAACTTTTCTTATCGAAATTTTGTAGTGTATGAACTTTTAATTTGTTCACTTCGTGCCGATTTTAATGTAAAATCATCGTGTGCTTTTAATTCAAAGCTTTCAAAGAATCTTTTTGTAACCAATTGCGTTCCAACTGTAAAGTGTAGTTAAACAGGTTTTATTAAAATAACCTTCGTTGTTTTAAACAACAGTTTGACTTCGTGTAGATTTAATTGCATGAGTAGATAATCAGAAATCATTTTTATTTAACTCTAAGCCTGCAATTAAACACCCATCGTGGTAGCAGCAAACCATTAGGTAGTTAGTACTTGAAATGTAGTTAGGACACGGACGCTCCCCTCCTAACCGGGCAGTAGCCACTGCAGTGCTGTAAAAGTCCGCAAAAGTAAAAACAGACACACCATAAGTATTAACAACGAAATCGCCAGTACACCAGATGTCGGTGCTCACCTGAAAGGCACCTGAAGAGACAGGTAGCGCCGCTACAAGTACCTCGACGGTGGCCCGGCAAAGTACTTGGGGGAGTTGCCTTAGATATTAGATTGTTCGCCATCGCTGTTAAAAATACGCCTACGCATAGGCCGGCCCCTGGATGAGACCATGGGCAAGCGGAGAGGAACTCTACCCCTACGAGGCATATTGGCTTTTTTTTTTTCAAAATAACCAATAATCTGCAGAGTGCTAGCTAATCTCCTCCCAACAAATGCCTTACCAGTGAAGCAGTAAAAAAAATCCTATTTTTTTTCAAAATTGTTTTTTTTTTTTCAAATTTTTTAAGTTTCAAAATCTTGCTAAATAACCCAATTCAATGTCCAAATAATTTATTCTTCCTTTAATTTGCCACAATCGAATCAATCCCACTCTGACACCAGTATAACGAAAATTGCTTGTGGCATACGACAATTTTCGATATATTCAATGTCTGTGTAAAGATGATTCAGGAAGAACAAATTGATTCAAGACACTAAGTCACTTGGGTTTATTAACATTCAGATTCCAATCTCCAGAAATTTGACAATACTAAATTACTGATAAGTCAGATTATTTAAGCTTCACAAGTCTGGCCATCATTGGCTTGTTATCTAACAACAAGGTTGAACTTAATACTCGTCAACTGAATACACTATAGTATGTATCTTCCTTAACACATGGAATCATTAACCAAGCTAAACCATTAATAATATAATCGGGATAATCAGCACTCTGTAACACAATATCAGCTAGCACAACTAGCTATCACTTAATGCTGGAACTCCACTGATCAAATACTAGACTGCGCACTATACTTCAATTCAAGTTAGTAATCACTTATCTGTATAAGGCTGGCTAGCAAATGGACCAAGGCAGATCTCCAGTGACGCCAAGTCTTCCCCAAGACAACACCAGTGGAACGGAACTGTAGCAGCAAGACCCCTGGCAAGAAGTGCCGACCAAGGCTTTTATAATTCCTCTATATATATGAAAGCTACACTTGGGTCTTGAGCATGACTGACACATAGATTTACTCTATTCAACATCAGTATCCTCAAGTGGCTCCATCCGTTGAGGGAGCTGGTTACTAACACAGCAGCCCCTGGGAAAACCCAAGTCCATCCACTAGCCTACATCAGGCACACTGTAACAGAGCTTGTTAGGTAAGAATAAATAAGTGGTGAATTATACTCGTACAGAAATAGTGGTTGATGGTTACATTCCTTATGTTGATTAATTAATTAATTAGTTAATTAATTAATCCAACTAATTACAATAATTAATTAGGCAATTATTGATGTATATTAATTTAGTCTTAAACACGCAAAATCATAAAAATGATATGTAAAATCATTACACCCCGCAGCTCTCCTCGGCGTCCGCGACTATCCCTACTCCTTCAAACGGCTCTACACCAAAACCCTTTGCTCTACCGACTTTCCCATTGTTCTCCTGGCCCTCCACCAATCAGAACCCCGCAGTTCTCCTCGGCGTCCGCGCTTTGGTAGCAAGAATCCGCTGCTCTGGCATAAAAAGGCCCCCAAACCCACCCTCCTCAGCACAGCTCACAGGTCTTACAAGCTAGAAGGGTCACGCCGGTTGGGAGTGGAGAGGTCACGTCCGTGGTTGCCATGCCGGGCAAAATGGTAGTGGTTTGTAAGTAACTAGTTTAAAACTTTAGAAGTTTATCTTTAGGATCCCCAAATCTAAATTCATAGTCTAAACTTAAACTAACCTCTAGACGTCTGTATGGTTGGTAAGCCAAATCGGCATTCCTGGTCCCTACCACCATAATGTTAGAATAGGCACTTCTTTCTAAAAAGCCAAGTTCATTCTTTGTTCGTTCTTAAATGTAAACAAAGAGACGGTTTGATCCTCGTGGATTCAGGGAAAAATAACTGTTGGACAACTTGAAAACTACAGTTGTCAAATATAGTTGTAACTTAGCAGACGCGGTTCAGCTTGCTGGGTATCCCAGGATTGGAACCCAAAATACAAATACTTTTTCTAATCGAAATTAAGTATGTTGGAGAATCAACTTCGTTGTTCTTGTGTAAACTGAATTACTAAAATGTAAATTCAAGCCCAGTGCTTTTCAAACTTGTTAAAGCCAAAACTAGTGAACAGTAATTGTAAAAGTGTTTATATATTCATTTTCTGATGTTTTAAATAAAAACCAAGAGTTTTAAACTTCAGGTTCATTCCGTAGTTGATTAATTGTCCCAAGCGTAAATTAATATATAGCCCATCTTAGCTTTATACTTCATTTAAGCAATTAAAATAATCCACCGTTGGTGGCAGTGAAATTACCGGTAGCATTAAGGTGAGGCCTAGAATAGGACACCGACTCTCCATCCCCCAAGCCGGGACTGTAGTCCATGCTGTGCTTATTAACGTGAAAAGTCGTAATAATCACCAAAACTTGATGCTAAACAATACTCGTCAACCAATGATGTCGGGGGCGCTACTAGCACCTCAGCCGTCGTAGCGTCCGCCGCTACAACGAAAACCTGAGCCAGACCCAGTTTTGGGCGGTTCGAACTCGGGCCCGGGCTTTTTTCTAAGTGTGGATGGAGCTAACAAGCAGTGTGCCACACGACCTGTTAACAACAAAATCGTTGCGCAAGGAAACGTTACTTGAAAAAATAGTTGACATTTTCGTAGAAGAGAAGGTAAGGTGGGTCACAATTGTGTAACATAATGCATCATGACGTGTTCGTTTAAGGCTACCGTACTGGCTACCATACTTGAAATAAAGAATTTTTTTAACTATCTGTGTTATTATACCGTAAGCGAGCGAAGACTATTGCATCAACAGCGAAATTGCAGCAGCTAAGCTGTCTCTTACCATCATCCTGACCACATAAGTCGGGCCCATTAAATCACTCGCGTTTAATGCAAAGAAGCTTAAGGAGATGGAGAAGGGGGAAGTATGGCGGGGTGAAGGGGGTGGTAGGGGCGAGGACTTCACATTAAAGAGACGGGGTGAGGAGTAAGGAGGGGGTGAAGGAAAAAGGGGACTTGACACACCACCAACCAAAGTAAATAGGTGTGTTTTATTTTTAACTAGAGGAGGCCCGTGCTATGCACAACTGGTGTTACCCTTTGAATCACTGGTACAGTTTGGTCGATCATGTGCATGTCCATGTTTCACTGAATTAGGTTTCTTCAATCAAATGTTTGCGAACAAAACTAAGAAACAGTGATTTTCGTTCGCTTCGCTCACTCAGTCAGTGCATTCCTCCTACCGTAACTATAGAGGTCCCAACTCGGTCTCCATGCAATGACATTTGAATGTTTCCATGGGAAATAAACACATTATAAGATTTCTAAAACAAAGTCCTAACCTTCAGCCCATTGGCTTTGTCATTTTTTTGTTTGAGAAGCAGAAAGTAAATCGCCGACAATGCCTCATAATAGTGTTTTGTTTTTATTTACAGAGGTCTTAGTTTTGCCAATCACTTTGCAAGGTAGCAATGATATTGTGCACCGCAAGTTAAAGCGATTGTTAGTTTCTTAAAAATGTCACTCTTTATTTCTACAATCTTATTATGTAGATGAAAATATGGTTTCTCAGATTTAAAATAGAATACCCGCAACATTACTAAGTTTTACAGTAATTATTATTAATTTATTGCAAAGTATTTATGGTTACAGGGACACGCGGCCTGACGTTTCATTCCGCCTGTCTTATAACAGCCACGCGCTGATCGTCATTCGCGCATATAGGATCACAAAGGTCAACTGCGATAGTAGCTACGGTCCTCGCAGCGAAGAACGAAGCTACTGTCTCAATTGGCATTGCGCATAATAGACGAACCAGCATGAATGCATTAATCGTGTCGTCACAAACCGGAATGATTCTCGTATTGTAACATCACAATTTATAATTTTCTAGGCTAGTGTCTTATAATTTTGCTTCGGCGATCTATTGGAATAATTAATTTTAATTTTTATCGCATAGTCTTTTAGATTTTTGATCTCATGGTAATTATTAGAAAATTAGTACATGCACACACAGAGGTGAAACGTCGTGGTTATTATGGTTGTAAGCGCGCAAAGGATCATATACTGCGGAATGCAGTAAATATAGTTAATTATTATTCAACAGAAAATCTCCTACACGCCACATTTTAAAACGGATTTTTACCAAGGGATTGACTAACGATAAGGAAATAGACCTTTGGGGCCATACTTGATGTGAAGGATCGCGTAAAATGGGGCTTGGAGGAATATTCTTTTTAATTTAAGTACTGCGTAATATTTTACGTACTACGGTTGCCTCAACTGTCACGCCACGCTTCGAATATTAACAGCAATTGGGCCTAACTGGTTCATGGCGAAAAGACAACGCCTATGCAGATGCCAGTAGCTTACGCGGTGGAGAAAAGCAAGCGGATCACCCAGCCGTGTATTAGCTCTTGTATTCGCAGCCGGATATATCCAAATTGTGTTTATATTTACTAGCGGAGTCGCTCGCTTTGCTCGCTCATTCCGCGTCGTCTCGCTACGCTCGAGGAGCTTTCATGCTGCAACTCTTATGTTGATGACGGACATTCCATATCTAACACGATCAAGCAAATAATCAGAGTGCAGTACGTGTTTTTCGTGAGGGCCGAGGAATAATGAATTTATTAGACCCATGGCCATAGCCAAACGCCCCACTATAAAACAACTTAAGTACATGTACATATTGAACCTAGTACCACATAACGTCATCCATCAAACCCTGGTGCTACTACGCTGATCTTCGCCACAACACTGTTTCTCAAATTCACTGCAAAACTACCCTTTCAACCTTGCAGATTCAGTTGCTAAACAAATGATAACCATAAATCAGTCTAACGGTCTGGCCACCCAAGAGCTACGTGCACTTCTTAAGGCGAAACATGCGATTCGTATCCAGTCAGCCTTAGCTTGAAGAAACCATCCCCTTTCTGGCGTGCGCCTAAACTGCCAATGAGCCAGGAAGCGAGGCACGCGATTTGTAGCCCAGTCGGCCTTGACTTGAAGAAGCCATTCCCTTTCCGGCACGCGATTGTACTGTTATTGAGCCAAGAGGTTAGGCATGCGATTTGTACACAGTCGGTCTTGAAGAGTTCGCCTTTCTGGCATGCACCTAAACAGGCAATGAGCCTGGAGGCGGCACACGGGATTTATTCCCCAGACGGCCGTCGTCCGTGCATCCTTTTCCAGATCATCTTTCTTCGCTCGAGGAGATTTTCATGAACAAACATGAAGAGGGTTAAAAAAAACTTTGACGTTACTTTTTCAGGTTCTTTCGCATATTTGAGGGTGATAATATCAAGTTACAGCGATGAAAATAGGCCTATTAAAAGCGAAATTTAATTATCTTTCGTTTGGTCCTACTCCCATCTTTGTAGGTGCTTTGGTTCCAGAGGAGTAGAGGTGCACGCACGCACGCACGCACGGACGCACGCACATCGTATGATTTTAATTATGTAGATGGCTGTTTGGAACAGAAGCTTAGAGAGACACGCGATGCACACTCGACAATACCCGAACCAGATAGTGATACAATAACACGAGAATCTTTGCAGTTGGTGCATTTGAATAAACACAGACAAATTATCAAATTACGTGCAGACTTTTGCATCCCGGATAGCAGCGAAGTGGCCACTTGTAAGCGGCAGTACGTGGTCCCTTCATTTTCTTATCCCAGATTGCAACTCGACAGACCTGATCCCCACATTCTGCTATGCTGTGGGCCGACTTTTTTCTGTTCCTAACAGGTCGAGGGACCACGCGCCAAACGATTCGCTCGCGCCTTCCCGTGTGAGCTTTTAACATAAACAAACACGCTGACACAGATAGACAACAAAATTCCTTCCAGACGTCGCGCCACGCATCCTCTCTAGGCATTACGCGTGGTCCATAAATCAATTCTAACGCTGTTATGCGGAATGCTAATGCCGGCTGAATGCTCTGTCACCATGATAGCCAAAGATTAATATGCATTGCTAGGAAACCAAATCGGGCGTCACTTGACTGTCAGGTTAAGATGTATATAGTTAAAAATTGGTTTCGGCCTACCAAATGTAATTCTGTGGCGAAGGCCAGAAATCAGATAATTCCATCGTAAAAACAACGGGGATGGACGAAGCTGACAGTTTAAGCTAATAAAATACCCAGTACTTATTTTACCTGTGTTCAGGAGGTTTGATTGGCTGGTGGCTGTCATCTACTGTCTTCCCAATGGTTAATTACCGTTAGAAAATTATGAAGGTATATTCTCTTTCTAATATTTTGAATTGCTCTTTGCAACGGACGAAACCACATTACTATTGTTTTCGTCGTTAATTTTTTGAAGGCGTTTGTACATAGGACAGTAATTTATGGACAACCTTATTGTACGGATGATCCCCAAAGGATGAATAGAATGGACCAGAAGTGGGCGCGAGTGATCCTGAAAATTTGTCATGAACTAGTATGATGCTTGCAAATAAGACCTCCACATCAGCTTTGAATTTTAAACCCGTATTGTACCGACATCAGGCTGACATTGCATCCAAAGAGATTAGCCTACATTAAATTTGGTAGATTAGTCGATTGGAGGGTTGGTACCCCGCAATGTAGTGTACTTGGGCACCTAATGTCATAGGTTGGCCGCCTGGGACTTAAAGATAGCCTTAAGTTCAGTCTCCTATACTGCTATGACTACAGGGTGGTCTACAAAAAACTGACGACCCCAAAATTTTCTAAGTCTAAATTTTCTAGTTAGCACCACCCTCAGAAACAGTAGAGGACATAAATCAAATCTAATGAAACAGGAAGATTTCTGTCCTCTCCTGCTTCTGAGGGGTGCTAAGGGACCATTCACAAAGTATGTCACGCTACAAAGGGAGGGCGCGGCCGCCAGTCCAGGGTGACGAAACGTGACATGGGGGACGGGGGGTCCGTCAAAAAAGTGACGTCAACTTTTGTATTTTGTAAAAACAAAAAATGTTATACTCTAACTGTACATTGACGTGCACAGGTGTCAGGAAAGTAAGAGGCTGTAAAACTGCTTGTGGTTGAACCTGTCAGTATTCTAGGAATTAAAGTGGCACTTTCACTGAATGGAAGTCTGCAGAATGTGGACTTGCTTGCACTTGCTTGCATCAGAAGGAGGAATGCACAAGCCATTCATTCAACGCAACAAACAAGCCACGTGCCTTATTTAATGTAATGCATAGCTCATTCTGAATGTTAGGTTGGGAAAGGCTTCAAGGTTTTCTCTTAAACTAGTTTTTCCATCCACAATACGACATGCCATTAATGCCTAGAATATCTGAAAAGCAGGAAATATCAGTGCAATGGCCTCAGTACTTTCCTAAAGTTTGAATGGACTCAAACACCCCACCGTCTGACGTCATATCAATTATTCTGGGGAGCTTTGGCTCAAGGCTTCGCAGAAGTGTTGAGTTAAGGTTGTCCTACAGTATCGGCCGTATCCTGAGAAAACAAGCATTTGCGACTAATTTGTACGGTATGGCTGCCGAAAATACTGCCGCTTCTATTGATTTGCACTATTGCCCGAGATATTAGTTACAGCCCAAAAGTATACCAGCTGAGATGCTACCTATCTTTCCGGCTACACGAAAGTGTTAAGTGTATTTACAGCTTACTTTAAAACTTTGTGATGTCAGCCAAATGTTTGACAAAAATTTGTCAAGGAAAGCTACATAAAATTATTCGCAAAATAGCAGTTACAATTTACGTCTAAAAACTATGCTGTACGACTGTCTGTACTGCCGAACACAACTTCGTTGCTTAGCAACTTATTCGGTAATGTTGTTTAGTAGTCACAATCCTGGCCTCGCTTCCCCCCCACCAATGACAAAAGTAGGACACTCACCTTAAAAGCAGGAAAAGTAGGACAAGTGGAAGGCCTGCAAGTCATGCTCGGGCCAAAAGGGCGTATCGTAGGATCAGAGCCAGAGTATAGTGAATTAATGCGTCTCCTGTTTGGGAATATGTGTATATTTTTGAATGTTAAAAAGTAGTTGACGTAAATCTTACATTATAAACCAAAGTCTTATAGCAGACACGAAGCAACGAAGCCTACAATGAAAACGGACGAGTGTGTCAATTCTTTGGCTGGAAGTTGAAACTGGTACGTTGTTGACTTGAAAAGAACATGAAATTGGCACATTGCTGCCTCGAATAACAATTTGCTCTGCGCGGTCATCACAGAGGCCTGTCTTAAATGACGTCATGCACGAAGGACCGTTATTTTTCACACAGTACTGATTGCTCAAGCCAAAGTGATAAACTAAGAGTGAGGAGGAGGGCCTGAAAGGCAAATGACCGTGTGTGGGGCAGTGCGTCTGTTAGCTCCTCTCTTGGCATTCTAATGCTACAAAATAAAAAGATTGGGAGGGTGGTGAGCATTGTGTCCGTTACCATTAAGCATATGATTACCCATTAACTAAACATAAAAGGTAATTTTGGTTGTGGTTTGGAATAGGGACCAAGTTACTTTAAGGGAGATGATGGGAAGAAAGGGGAGAAAGGTGCGGGAGAAGATCGAGGAAAAGAGAAAACTTATACAAAAAAAAATAGTCTGTCACTATCAACACTCAGGCAGCAGTGTTAAATGACATCATGCACGAAGGACAGTTATTTTTCACACGGTACGGATCGGTCAAGCCAAAGCGATAAACTGGGAGTTGGGGGCAGCTTAACAGGGAATGCTCATGTGTGCGCAGTGCTTCTGTTAGCCATACTCTTTTAGAAAATAAAGACATTGGTAGGGGGAGGGGAGCACGTCGGTAACCACTAAGCATATGATTGCGCATTAACTGAACCTAAAA
>JAHWFP010260438.1:0-12337 GCA_023313725.1 Lithobius niger
ATTCGACACAGATATATACTTCATTACACAAATCTACTGCAAATGCAGTAATAGGAAGACTTATTCCAAAATGACGCGTGAATTTCGCTTCTTAATCCCTCCATGCTCTCCACGTTGTGTCAACCTTCTGCCATTAATAATTTAAAGACATGACGTGCGTTTTTAGAATGTCTATTAAATCCTGGAATATGTTTTTGAACCGCTAGTCAAATTTTACATTTTACATGCGAACAAGACCAGTCTTTAATGCAGGCTGTTTGCTTCGTTTACCCTTTACGCTGTGATTTATTATTTATACAGGGTGATCCAACTAAAGTGTTACGAGCCGATATCCTGTGAATGGCTAATGAGAGAATAATAATGATAGAAATGCAATGATGGGTAGCGATGGGGGACGTATACACGAGAAAAAAAGAATGACCTTGAATTAATATTTCAAGGTCATTCTCGTGATATTTTCCAAAAGAGATACGATATGGCAAAAATGTAAATTAGAAAGTTAGACGCAAGGAGACAATATGACCAACAAAAAAAAAAGATTGAAAATCGGATAATAAATAAAATGGTTACGATGATTTTTAAAAGCTAACTGAACATGCTGGCTGCACTGTAGTGTAGCCTACTTCTCAGCAGTTAGCTTCACTACAGTGTAGCCAGCATGTTCAGAGTAAGCTTTTAAACATCATCGTAACAATTTTATTTATTATCCATTTTCGAATCTGTTTTTTTTTGTTTTTTTGTTGTTGGTCATATTGTCTCCTTGCGTCTAACGTTCTAATTTACTTTTTTGCCGTATCGTATCTCGTTTGGAAGATAGCACGAGGATGACCTTGAAATATCAATTCAAGGTTATTGTTATTTTCTCGTGTAAACGTCCCCATCACACCCATCATTGCATTTCTATCATTATTATTCTCTCATTAGCCATTCTAAGGATATTAGCTCGTAACACTTTCGTTGGATTACCCTGTATATTACTTGCATTATTTCTAGTGTGGAGGCCGAGAAGCAATGTTGCTTTCCCTCCTTGTGTAGGTTTGTGATCTGTAGGTCACTACTGAAAAAGATTGAACAGGGACTTAAATTGGCTGGAGCCTGTAGCCAGCATCCACCCCGGTAGTGCAGTGGCCTCAGTCAGCCTAGTCACCGGAACCCTGGCCTAGTCAGCGGAAAATCCTGGTTCGAGTCCGAGTCGGAGCTGTTGTCTTTTCTTTCGTTCTCAGATTAGCGTATCGTGTATTCTCACAACGCCAGTGTTTAATGCAGACTGTTTGCATCGTTTAAGCATAAGTTTGCTAGTGTTAGAGCCTTCTAGCTTGATTCCGAAAGACCCCTTCAGACAACAACAAAACTATTCGTCTACAAACTTTCCTTATACATTCTTGGCAGAAACCACTAGTGGTTTTGCAATACGTCTTTGGAACAGCGTGATCGACATTGTTGCACGGACAACCCATTGCAAAGGAATTTGCTGTTGAAGTGGCGCTCATGTTTTTCTGTTGTAGGATGAATGGGCTTTATAATGGAGAATAACCATAAATCTCGAGACATTATAAAACAATTCCCGGGGGGTGCTGACTCATCCTTGTGACATTGTTTCTTTGTAATGCCCTCAGTTTTCTGTCATTTTTTGTAGAAATTACCTAAATTGTAATGCATTATTCGGACAAACAAGGTGTACAAAACACAATGAGACACAATAAAAAATTCAGAGAAACGAAAGAAAACCAAATGTAAAACAAACAAACCAAGAGAAAGGGAAACAAAACGTTACAGAAACAAACAAAAAATAAAATATAGAGCAAAAATAAATAAATATACATGTTTACATAAGCAAATGGTACAATTATAGCCAAGAATCAAAGTAAAAATTGCACAAAGGTAGACGCTCCAGCACACAAAGCAGCACCCACAGAAAAGAAGAAGATTGCACTTCAGAATTTACTGATGTATTCATCCAGGGATGCCGCAACATGAAGAGTATTAGGGATTGCTGTCATTATCCTCTAAATAAAGTCTGTATGAAAAAGTTGAGTGTCTATCTATGAATTTATACTTCACAAAAGCTATATCTGTCAAGAAAACTTATTGCATGGTAATTAACGGAAATGTTAAGTGGTATTAATGCATGGCCTTGGTGTAACCCTTTTCTTACAATTTCCAGTGGAAAAATCACTAGAAGAATCAGTGGAAGAATCACCAGAGAAGGTCCCAGAAGACATAACGGACGAAACTCCAGTGGAAGTACAGGCCAACGCAACCGAGAAAGTAACCGAACAAGACTTGGAAGAATTCCCAGACGAAACACCACTAGACACCCAAGAACATGTTCTACCGGACGAAACTCCAGTGGAAGTACAAGACAAAGCAACCGAGAAAATAACTGAACAAGACTGGGAGAAACTCCCAGAGGAAATAACTGAACAAGACTGGGAGAAACTCCCAGAGGAAATAACTGAACAAGACTGGGAGAAACTCCCAGAGGAAACACCACCGGAAACCCAAGAACATGTTCTAGAGGAGACACAAGAAGATGCATGGTAAACTGTTTTAAATACCAGACGATGTTCCAGAGGAAATGACAGACGATTGTGGAGTACACACCCGACTTCAAAGAAATAAAAAAAAACTCACTTTTGCCCATGCCTTTTCTGTATTGATTATACACGAATGATAATCAATAAAGATTTGCAGATGCAGAACGTTTTTTATTTCCCTACACTAAAATTAACGAGTGAAGTGGCTCCAGAAAAAAATCTCGGCAAATACTTCACCGTTCTATGAATAAAGAATTGAACCAGTAGGACAGGTGAAAATCAATAACAGCCTATTATTATGGTATCAAAAAGCATGATAGATAAAAATATAAAAAGGAAAAAAAGTTAAAACACACCTTACACACCAGTAGTTTCAAGTTTCACCAAGTTGGTTTTATTGCCCTGCATGTAGACAGTAAAATACGGAAAGATACAGGTATGAGTTTAAAATGCACATCACTGGTCGAATACTTCAATAAACAACATATATCAAGATAAATAACACGTAAGAAGGAACATACGTCCACAAATACCGGTAGGATATCATTATTTTTCTGTGATACTCACAGGGATGTGTGTGCAGCTTGAGGGTGGCATGAGGAATGAGAAAGGGAATGACGTTAGAAAGGGGGAAGTAGCAAAACCATATGCTGGGATGGGGCCCCAAGAGCTGCCCTCTCAGGACTGCACCCTAGTAGCTACATAGCCCCATTAGCAGACTCCACCCTCACTACAAGCCATGTAAATTCTACCAAACTTCATGTATATTCTACAGTGATGAGTAACATTGTGTATGATTAAAAAAACGTGACAAGATCACCCTACCTCATTCATAACCCCCCCCCCACAAGCACTGCCGCTCCTGATCCCCTTTTATTGTGGGAATTCATCCTATATGGAGAACATCGCACTCTTCATCAGTAACAAGGTGTTTAAATTCTAGAAAAATTTCAGGTAATTCTATGTAACTAGCTGTACCCCCGGCGTAACAAATTAGATGATACATTTTTTAGAACTTGGACACACCAAAACTATAAGTTGTCATCCCCCTGGAAGATACGTTTGCATTTAAAAAATAGGTGTAAAGTACAAAGATCCACATCATGAATGCACATGAATGATACTCTTTTTGAGTGTTT
Organism: Lithobius niger; assembly: GCA_023313725.1. Lineage (NCBI taxonomy): Eukaryota > Metazoa > Arthropoda > Chilopoda > Lithobiomorpha > Lithobiidae > Lithobius > Lithobius niger. The sequence continues at coordinate 3,677 of JAHWFP010260438.1, forward strand.
ACATCAAGATGGTGAATTCCATCCAAACAGATGGAGAATGCACGACGACGGTGCATTCTACCGTGTTTCACTGGTGGGTACGGTTAGTTTCTAAAGGCTCAAAGTCAAAAACAAAGACCGAAATAAAGCCGTATGAAAGGGACTTCTTGGATATGATAAAGGATATTTTAATCACTCTACAGTCTATGTTGGAGAATAAGATAATATAGCAGTAGAGGATTTTAAAAAAGATTTGTTTTAAAAATTGAACAAGTTACCTCATCCTCCCAGCGTCGTAACTTTTCCATTTCACGAGAAATTTTCCATCTTTTCTCTTTTTTACAACTTTGTCAACCAGGAATAAGCCAAAAATCCGGGTCTTTCTAGTCAAATTCGAAGAAAGTTCTACGAGCCAGGGTGTCATCGTGTTCAGTCAGTACGAATGTGACTGGATTGGTGTTCAATACTTTTTTAATAGCAAAGAGTTCGTTGGTCAATGCTTGTGCATAATCTTTTATCAAATTTCCCCTTTATCGTAGACGCAGGAATGAGATCCTTAACTTTATACTTTTGTACCATCGAGGGTTTCTTGGATTCAAAGTTCTGAAGATATCGTTCGTCGTTGTTCATGACATAGGAGGGATTCATTTCATATTCGATGATAACTTCTGTTGTACTGCACGAGTATTTTCTTTTAACTGTCTAGCCACTGATGGTTCCCTTGTCTCGCATAGTGTATCCACATTAACTCCTTCAATGATCGGTTAAAGGAGTTCTACCACTTCAGTCAATTTCATACCAGAGTACGTAGATTGATATTATTTTATGCTTCTTCGTCAATTCTGAAAGTTCAGGTTATAAAATTATTTTCCTTGATCGACCATGGATTCTTGGGCACTTATTGTTACACAAAATCGCACCAGAATTTGATTTGATCAGCACGCCCCAAGCGTACTTTGACATGACATTGATGACCGTCAACAGAAACTTGTTTGCCTTGTTTTTATGAAAAAAATGTCATCATATCGACCAAGTCTGCTTCCTAAAGATCAGTCAAGCTAAGCACATTTACGAAACGTGGTAGAAAATAGTTGATTTGTGGAGCTCTTGAACTAACGTTTCCAATCCATGTCATCCAATTTTGTTATTATTGATCAAATATTTTTCGATTAATCGAAAATTAATCGTTTAGAAATTTATAATGTTTCATTCTTCCAATTCAGAGAGAATGTCGACAATTTTGTTTTGATGGTTGTCACCACAACCTAGTTTGGTTCATGAGTATCTTAATTTGTTAACAAGCTGGTTTGTATCATCAAAGCGTATATTCCACTCGAACAGGTTGAACTTTTTTTGTCACGTGTTTCCTAATTTTTTAGGCGTTAATGTCCTCACAAATGGGTTTGATAATTTTTAAATATTTTGTCGAAAGATTAATTTTCGGTTTGTTCGTTAGAGGGTCACTGTTTTGGTAAATAAAGCCGGAATCTTTGAGGCCACTGCCATAGGCTGTCAAGACGACCTGTGGATACGTGCTATATTGTAAGGCTTTACACAACATCAGATTCAACAACTGTCTACGCACAGTGTATTGCTGTCCAGCTACTACAATATCATTCACCTGTATTTTCACACCATGTCCCCAATCTCCATTTTGTGGGTCTCAAAGTTGCAACGTAGCCCAAAGACTGGATTGGCGTCTTTCGACTGATTAAAGTGCGCTTTTAAAATGAGGGCAACGGTACGGCCGATTACATCACCAGGCAACAGCCTGTCGAGGGTTCTTTTCGTTCTGGGAGGAGGCAAGGTGGGTGGTGTTCAAACTTGTTTTGAGGAAGAGTGGGCAGAGAGAGTTATTGAATACTTGGTTCTTTTGCCCGTTCCACCTTCCACGAACGTGGGAGTTACCGGTGATGCTTCAGCATAGATGTGTGTGTCTCTACCAACCTAAGAAGTAATGCTTATGTAATATTAGGCGACTCTTTCCGGTTCAGGCAGTTGTCCATCGTCGTTGCACCTGGATTCCTCATCGTCAAAATCGTCGTGTCCCACCTTTTTCAATTCTTGAGTCATACATTATTTATTCTCACTTTTCTTTGGAAGTGGGAAAAGTCATAGTTGTTAGGGGTAGCATAGGTGGCTCGAAAAACCGACAAAGGTTCTTCTCCTGCCGTTCTACCAAGTTTTTCCTTCGTACATTTTTTTGGTGATTTCTTACGAAGATGAACTATTTTTAACTTATCTTTCATGTTATTTACTGCCTCTTTTTGTTATTACACGTTTTAAACATCCGTTTGTAACATCCCTTCTTTAATGGTAACCTTTTTATCAATCGTTTGAAAGCTGAATGGTCGTTTCCAACATGATCTGCTCTTACGTTTAAACTCGTCAAAATCCATGTCTACGACGTAATTATTGTAAATATATTTCAAGTTTAATTCATCTTGAGGAACACGATCAGGTTGGCATTGTCAGATATGACTAGTTTCAGTATCCGGGCGCAAGACTACGAACAGTAAAACACGTTTGCATTGAAATTATGGCAATGGGGCAAAATACCATTCAATTACATTTTTTTTATCAAGCAATATATAAAAAAAAGTCATCATCAAAAACCCATAGATACAATTTTTTAGACAGAACGACTTTTCCCAGAAAAGGCGCTCTAAAATGTGTTCAACTGCAATGTTGAGACATTTGGACACTGTGTGATTTTAACCTAATTTGAGCACGATGAATCTTCTCGGAGCCAAGTTGTATTTCTGCTCCTAAGCCCGGAATTCAAGATGTCCAAAAATGGCGACCAAAAACAGTTTTTTGCTACTAGCGTCTAAACCATTCATTCGATCAAAAATAACCAGGTTACTAATTATCTTCATAAGAAAATTTCCTTCAAAAAAATTCTTTTTCAAATTTTTGTAAAATTCATCCTTCTGGCCGATTAATTTCCTCATTTTATTTCTAGTAAGCCGTTTATGTATGTTATAATTATGTAGATACAACAGCACATTAAGTGTATTATAATTCCTGGATAAACAGCTGCAATGTTAGTTCTAATCATGATCCATTAACATAATTGGGCTTAAATGAAAGGTGAAGATGTAACTTTTCCAACAAGGCTAATTAAAACAATTTATTTTAATTATTAGCTAAGTGTCGACAGATTATCTACATTGTAGCACTTTTATTTTGGGGTAATTTTACGACAAGTTTCCTCTTTAAATGCTGCAGTAGCCCTTCTAATTCAGATAAATAGATCTGAATAGGCTTAAGATGAAAGATGACGATATATATTTTCCAACAAGGGTAATTGAAACGATTTATTTTAATTAGCAGCTCAGCTACGACAGTTTTTCTACACTGTAACGCTGTGATCATTGCATCATTTTACCACATGTTCCCTCTTTAAGCTGCTGCATTGGCCGTTCTAATTCAGATAAATGGATGTGATTTGGCTTAGATAACAGGTGAAGATATATATTTCCCAACAAGGGTAATTAAAAAGATTTATTTTAATTAGAAGCTTAGTTACGGCAATTTATATAAGTTGTAGCGCTTTGATGTTTGCGACGTTTTACGACAAGGTCCATCTTTAAACTGCTCAAGATAAACTGTAGATAAACTGTCCTATAACTTAGCTACTGTAGCAGTTTAAAGGTAAAACTTATCGTAAAACGATGCAAAAATTAAAGCGTTACAATGTAGATAAACTACTGTAGCTTAGATATTAAAATACATCGCCTGAATTTCCCCTGTTGCAAAACATACATCTTCACCTTTCATTCAAGCCCAATTATGTTAGAGGATCTTAATTAGAACTAACATTGCAGATTTTTAAAGTCAGAAATTATTATACACATATGCGTTGTAGTGTGAATAGCATACATAAACGGCCTAATAGCACTTAAATGATGAATTTTGGCCAGAAGGTATACTTTTATGAAAAATATGAATAGAACCTTTATTGAAGGAAATTTTATTCTAAACGTAATTGGAAACAGGCTTGACGATCGGTAGAAGGGTTTAGGCACTAGAAGCAAAAAAACTGTTTTATGGGCACCAATTTGAACACCATGTATTCTACCCTTCCGGCTCCTAATTGGGTTTGGTATGGCCTTGCCAGGAATCCGGATTTCCAGTGTTTGATGAAGCGTGCCGACAAACTATAGGTCTTGTTCCTTTTTATTTGTTTCCCTCCGTGAGACTTCACGAACTGAACTGTCCATAAAATTAACTGTTATAAACATGCGATCCAGGAACGGCTTTACAACCCGTTATAACTTGTGTTACACTGTTTCCCATATTTGCCCCAAATGTGCGTATGACCCAAAAGCAATAAATTCGAGGAAGAGAATCACATCACAGTCCTCCCCTAACGACATGCCTTGGGTCAAATCATTCTTATTCTCCAGTCGTTGTGAAACCTCACCACCTTAAATTGCTGTGCGATCCACGGAACTTTTTATCAACCCACTGGTTTTGTTTTCAAGTGTGACACACGCTGGGACCGTACTTGCGTCGGGCCAATGCTGAACGATTGACCCAAACAGCCGCGCGATCTCAGGCGTTACACGCTCGTGATCTTCAAATGTGGGAAACCGTACGGAGGTTACCACTCACATGGCAATTTTCCCGTAGGTTAAGGCCACGAGGTACGTAGCAAGATTTAGTTTGCTGCTACGCCCCACAAAAACAATCTAAAACAACCAAAATGATCGTTCATGGTCCCTAAACTCCGGAACGGCTCAACCAATCGAAAAAAGTGGTGTCTGTGAGGATGAAGCCCAGGGAAATATTTCAGATATTAGGTAGGTGCAGTAGTTTTTTTCTGAAACCGTGCCACACAAGAACAAGAACAACCACAACAACAACAACAACAACAAGTGGCTCCGTACGTTTACAAGTTTACAATTTTCACGTTTACGTGTGGCTCCGTACGTGTATTCTTAAATATAAACATACTTTCTGTACCTATCTACTATCTGGCCGAGTTTGGTCGAAATATATTGAATAGGAACGGAGAAATTAATATTTTTAGTTATGCTGGAAAGAGGACTTCAATCATATATATACTTAGACTTAACTGTGATTAAACTTAATATTTTTAGACTTAATTGTGAAGTGGAAACAATAAGTTAACCGAGGCTACAATGTTACTCGGCCTTGAAGGACAATTATTTTGATTGATAATTGATGGCGTGTTCCCAACATTCCCGAAAACAGCACTAAAAATGATTACAATCTTTTGAGTTCAAACTTCTCCTAGAGTCAAAGCATAAAAGACACCTATTGGAGTCAAAAGTGAACTGAATGTCAAATTTAAAGCATATAGATCACTTAAATTATTTTAACTGATTGGAATTAGCTAGTAATAAGTAGTAGTAATAAATAGTAATAATGCGGTAAAAAAGCAACTAAAATTATGGTGGTAACTTCCGCTAAGACATGTGCCTCTTGGGCCTTAAAAAAAGCTCTAGGCTTACTGGCGGACATCGTCTACTCTATTCTATTCTATTCTATTCTATTCTATTGTATTCTATTGTATTCTATTCTATTCTATTCTAAGTGGTAATAAGTAATAATTAGCACGAAATAGTTCATTTGATCGTTTTCTGATTCATCGTCTGTTTTAACTGCACCATGCACAGACCTTGACTGCCTAACAGGAAACTGGATGTAAATGAGAAGGGAAAAAGGTAAGGGTGTTGAATTGCAAAGTTATATTTTTATTTTTTTTATTTATTCTTGAAAGAAGTGCTACATAGTTTTTTCTTTACACGTAGTACTACACATCGAATTAAAAAACAACAGTGACCAAATGTACAGAAATGTGTTGTAAATTATGAAATGATACCTGAGAAATAAGCCAATACAGATATACATTAAACTAAAAAAAAAGTAGTCACGTGTACGCCCTCCAGTAGCTATGAAGAGTTCACCTCCTCCCCAAGAAAGAATACCCCCCAACGGAAAAAAAATTGCAGTGTTAATGTGTGAATTGGTCTATTTACTACTACGGATGCTAGATGGCAGTTCCGGGTGGGGAGAAGTTGGGGCAGTGCTCCCCTGAAGAAATAGAAAATTTCAGTTTAGTGGGCTAACGGAGTGAATTCCAGCAGTTGATTTCTAGAAGCAAACCCAAAAATAGGGAAAAAATTTCCCTCCCTCATACCCCCTACTCTTTAGGCCTTTATGGAACCTGCGGATCGGCCCTTCACTAAATCCCCTTGACATAGGAATAAAGCTGCTACATCTGATATAAGTTCGAATCCAAGTCTAGTGACTCGAACTTTACTTGCACTCATGTTACTTAAGCCTAATCCGCTTACTTGTGTTGTTTTTGTCCCCTATGGCTGACTTCCCGTTTAGCGTTAGAACAATAAATTACAGACTTAGGCAAACTCGTAAATGGAAAGAGCGAGGGACGGGAAGTTATCATAACCGTTGAACACCCGAGGATCCTAGGACGGGGATAAGATGGAAGATCAGCGTCAGGACGAAGATTCGGAGGAAGATTACTGGTAATTACACGTGAATAATACACGTGAAGTGGCCAGATTCAAGCAAATTTCACGAATCCGCTCCATACGAATGGTGCCTCTGGTGGGGCAGGAGGAATCAGTGGCATTCCACCAACTCCAAGACTGGGGGTAGGGGGTGAATCATCGGTTTAACTACGAGCAAAACTTTTTTTTATTAACCAGAGTCTCTTTTGCCATTCTTTCGTTGGGTTAAGCAGAGCAACAATGCAACCGTCTGACAGTCTCTGCTGAAAATAAACTGCCGAAAAACTACAGAAATTGAATGAAACTGCAGTATAACTGCACTTTCGACGGCAACTGCAAAAAAAAAACATTAAAAAAACAGCAGTTAAACTGCAGTTTATGTGAAATGGAATGAAACTGCAATTTAACTGCAGATTCAATGGTAACGGCAAAAAAACTTTTTAAAAAACGGTAGTTAAACTGCAGTTTATTTGAAATTCAACAAGTTAACTTGAAAACTGCAAAATAACTTCAGTTAAACTGCTGGGAAGGTTAGGTACAACTAAGGTAACACAAAAACTGCAGAAACCCCCCAACCCCACCTAATTTAAACTCATCCACAGGTTATCTTCTTTACTACGCATTTTTTTTTTAATTTTGATTGCACAGTTTTTTTTTGCCCTACTAGTCATGTAGTGTGATCGGCATTTGGCGATGACAAAATTCTCATTAATAAACAGAACAGAAAGCCAAATGGGCTCGATTACTAGTGATCAATTACATAGGGAATGGAAAAGATTTACATTAATTTTAATTGTTAGTTACCGAATTCTCTGGACAAATTATTCGGCAATAACTATTTGTAACAATATTGACTAACATATAGTTGTGTGGCGCCTTTACGAAAAATCAGGAAGTCGTCCCTACTTTAATGTTTATGCATGCTCATGTTGTACATGGGACCACCACCTACAAAGTTTTGACCTTATTTATGTTATGGTAATATGACGACTACCGCATCACCAACTTTAAATTACTCTCTAAATTAAAGTGACCGTAGTTTTCAGTTATTTTGTTCCAAATGCCTGTTTTTCAGTGTTACACCCCTTTTTGCCAATCCGATCTGATACCGATATACTAATACTGGGATCCCATAAAGAATATTTATTTTCTTTTTTTCTTCTAAAATTTGGAAGCTAAGTAAACTTTAGTTCAACTTGATTTAGGAATTACAGGACATTGTTAAGAAAAATTTTCAGTGTTATTAATTTGATGAAAATTTTCTTGCTCTGTTTTGTCTATTTTGGAATTGACTTTGTTACCTTCCTTTCTCTCCAGCAAGTTGTCGTAGGGAATAGACTGCGTCTTTCTTTAGACGGTTTAGCCGGTATAGGTTTTTTTGGGCGGAAGGACGGAAATGGCGTTAAGTGTATCACTTAGGATTTGTGAAACAAGGAATTTTTTTAATTTTGTTTGTTTAATTATTAGCAACTGCCATTTGGAACTTATTTTTGGTTTTGCTAAATGACTTGTGGCCAACCTATTGACTTAAAATTAGCTCTACTCGATTGCTGTCAAAAAAAGGGTAAAATGGTGTATTTGAACGTCAATTTTTGGCAAAATTAAATTTCACCGATTATGAATGAATGGGTGAAAAGTGCACATTAACAGCAATTAAAAAAACTGTAAAATAAAGGCAGTTACATTGCAGGTTGTGAAGTTCAACAAGATAACTCCAAAACTGCAAAATAACTGCAGTTTCAGCAGGCTATGCAAAATAACTGCAGTTTACCAATATTGAAAGTGACGTTGTGTTAAATTTAAGTTAAATTTAAGTTTTATGGTAAAAAAAAGGGTTGGTATGGTGTACAACAATTACTGCCAATTGACCGTTTAAAGTCAAGCCAACAGTTGCGTAACTTTAGTGGATATACCATAAAATACAAAACTTGGAACCATACACATTAACACTTAGTGATTGGCTAGGTATATAGGCTGGATGACAACATGCATCATTGTATAAGTAACGTAAGAGTGTATTAGGCTAGGTATTCTTGTATGTTAAGAATCAAACTTTTTTTATAGAACCGAAACATTCATAACTGTGCACAATCACCGTATTCTATAATTAAGGTTTGAATGATACAAGGCTACCTATACGTAAAGGCTAAACGTTAGAAATTCGACGCGTCGTCCA
>JAHWFP010260450.1:0-15728 GCA_023313725.1 Lithobius niger
CGACGCTAGAGGTGAAATTCTTGGACCGTCGCAAGACGAACTACTGCGAAAGCATTTGCCAAGAATGTTTTCATTAATCAAGAACGAAAGTTAGAGGTTCGAAGGCGATCAGATACCGCCCTAGTTCTAACCATTACATTCCTAAACACAAAAGCACCTCAACACAAAAACCATTAATCGTACAAATCCTTCACAAGAACATTAACAAAACCAACAATACTTAAACAGAAAAACAACGAGGGAGATCCACTGTCTCCATCGATTTTTTTTAAATTCATGAATGCCGGAAGTGCTACAATTTAAATGTGGTAATTAAAAGGCGAGTTTCATGCTCCAAACAGTACCGTTTTCAATCCACTATTTATGTTTATTATTTATTTTATTTTTCGATAGTTAAAATTCAGCCAAAAGTTACGATATAATGGCTTTACCGTTCGTATTCTTGTTTTTGTTACAGGCCTACACGATTTAGTTTTGTGATACTGGTAATCCCTATTCCTAAACACAAAAACAACTAAACACAAAATTGTAAATCCTAAAATCCAAAACACACATGCCCAAAAAAAACTTAGATTATAGATTTGAACAATCCAAAACACAAAAACAATGGTCATTGCATTATTTTAAAGTTGAAAGTTCCATTGTAAAGCCGACAGCGTTATAATTTAAACAAGAGTAAAAGGAAATTGGTTTTGTGACACCGATAATCCCTAGGCTAGTACCTTGTAATTTTTCTTCGGCGATCTATTGGCATAAATAATTTTAATTTTTACCGCGTTAGTCCTTTAGATTTTTGATCTCATGGTAATTATTAGCAAACGATTAAAAATGAGTACATGCACGCGCACACAGATGAAACGTCAAGGTAAGCGCTCAAAGGATCATTTAATCGCAGGATGCTAATATTTAGTTTCCAACATTCAACAGAAAATCTCCTACACGCCAAATTTGACAACGGATTTTTAGCAAGGGATTGTCTAACGGGGCTTTGGGGCCGTACTTGATGTGGAGGATGGAGAAAAAATGGCGCTGGGAGGAATGTACCTTTAAGAGATCAAAGAAACAGGGACTGTGACTCGAGAAGCGAACGGAAAATCGAGGTTAAACACAAAGTTTAAATACTATACGCCGTTTAAATACTAAAAGAAATAATAAGACACATATATAAATAAATTCTTTTTAACGAATATGGAAATTTTAAATCTAAACAAACTTATATTTTGTTTTTAAAATCAGTCCGTAGGTGAATCTGAGCATTTCTTAATCGATTTCTTGATTACGCAAGAAGTAGTCTATTAGTTATTTTTTATCTCATATATCCCACCTACTCAGAGCAGTTCAATAGGGATTTCATTAAAGATAATAGGAATTTTATAATTGTTTGTTCGTTTGCCATATTGATTCTTTGTAAACGGCACTTCACATCGATGTGCGGTTTTCCTGAAATAATTGTTCTTCAGGTTTTCGCTTAATTTGTGGTCACAATTAAAATAGATTTTCAGAACCACAACGAAACCTCTAATATTGTATAATTTTGAGAATTTTTGTTTTCCTGTTAAGTTTGTTTAGATTTTAAATTTCCATATTCGTTAAAAAGAATTTTTATGATTGGGTTTTGCAGTTTTTGCAGTCTATTTATTTATGTACAGCTAGTGGCAAACCCATACATTTCAATACCATGTATCTAATCAAGCTTTCGACCCAAGAATAATAAATGTTTTTTTTGTGTGCTTTTTATGAAAAGAAGGTGTGTGATGTGATAGCGACTAGGCATGAGTTTTCCTAAATTTTGTGAAATTTTATCGAATGGCGCCGATTATTCGAATAGGATACATCCTGTTCGTTATATTCTTAGCGAACGAATATTCGAATATTCGTCCGATTCCATACTCGAAGGCCAAATTCTTCCCTGGCTTTGTACAAATGGCGTTTCATGGACACACAGATAGCCCACAAATTCATAGAATCCGCCAATGTATTTTAAATTTCCAAAGCATAGTTACGTTCTTGGTCACCTTCAATAAAAACGTAGACTTAAAACTACATACATTCACCCCTCGCACACTTAAAAGGCAACCAATACTTACAAACACTGGAAAAACTTGCACTAAATGACAAAAAAATTAATAAAACACGGCCAGTCATGCCGCCATCTTGGATATCTTCGAAAAATCACCACTGACCTTTATTCATCCACCATGGGGAGGGTGCAATGCTTCCAGGCGTTTGGGGGACAAAACAGCCCAGATATTTCCAATAATTATTGCAGTATCGTGAATAAAAGTAGAGCAGGATGGCGGGAGGTGAGGGGTTTATTCCAACATGGCAGCTAATAATTCGTTGTGCCGCAAGACCTCTTCTTCCTTTGGGCTTGCAATTAAACAATTACAGTTTTCCAAAACAAGCTAAGTGCTGAAAGGGATAAATTACGATTGCATGCTCCCGATTTGATTCCTGATCCATTTACTTACCAGGCCATCCTCGTCCAATTTGAATTTCACGCATTGGCCTTGATTTGAACCTAGGTGGTCCGTCCAATTCGACGTCCACTCACAATTCCAATTGCGGAAATTGCGTGGGTTTCTGCGGTATGCAAATGTTTTGATCGCTCTGTTTTGTGGTTGCCGGAAAAATAGGCTAATGCATCTCGACAAATCCCGTTTAAGAAAAGGAGAAAAAGGAGAAGTTGTAAAAAAAAAAGAAAAAAAAAGAACTACACAAAAACGTCTTTAGTCGGATTAATCAGTGTGTCACAAAGCCCTTTTCAACGAATTTAAAGACTTTGAGCGGTTTGGAAGAGCACTGGTGCGACCCACTTAGTGCCACACTAACGCATTTCTGCATTTTGTCCGACTAGGATTTGGAAAGGTTCAGGAGGCTTTGGGTGTGGGGGAATAGCCTACGTAAACGCGCTTGACAAAGAATTATTCAACAATCGTACCTGGAGGAGATGGGGGGGGGGGGGGGGGAAAGGGGGGGATTTTATGAATGATCACTTCGTTCTTTTGGTGGAAATTACTTCGCACACCTATAGGCCAAGGGTGGGTTGATTTAATTCAAGCTGATTTAAATCAAGCTGATTTAAATCAGCGATTTTCATCTCGAATTAAATCAAAGTATTTTTTTGACATTAATCACTTCGATCGAAATCATGATTGAAATCAATTGAGTTGTATTAATAATAACCCAGATTTAAATTAAATAATTTTTATTAGCGCCAATCCAGATATAAATCAATAATTTTGCCCTTCTATTAAAATATTTCAATTAATTTCACGCGATAAAATGTCCGGTTTGAGTATCGGTTTCTCTTATGTTCAGTGTTGCAGAAGAGGCTTTTCAGCTTCTTCTTCAGCAACTTCTGTACGGAGAGATTGTTGCTGCATTTGGATGTGTTCGCACGAAAATACTCAACCGCCCGGGAACAGGCAAGGCTGGAAGACTTAAGCTTGGGTTTTTGCTGAAAGTACTGAACAAAAAAGCAGTCATATGGAAATGCTTTTACTCAATATATTTTACCTGTATGTGATCTTAAGGCTTGTATGTAATTAAATCTGTATTATCGTTAATGTTTATTGAAACTAACCACAGTGTTCGAAATAAAGAAAAAATGATAAAAATTTGGCAAAAACTCTAAATTTACTTTCTTGGCATTTTTTATCCATGAAAACTTGATCAACGAATAACCATGGTTTTACAATGGTTTAGCTTCCTACTGCAAACTAAGAACACACTGGTGTCAACAATGACATCTGTAGGGTACATACCTACCTGGAAAGTCAGGGATTTATAGTCAGGGACATGAAATACGGTCAGGGAAAGTCATGGAAAAAACGAGAAATTGGTGAAAAGACAGTAATAGTCATGGATATTCTTTTTTAGCATGAACCGGGGATTTTTTTAGAGCAGTTTTTTTAGAACCGTTTTTTTTTTATGAACCATTTTTAGAATTTTTAGAATTTCGGGTAATTGTTTGGAAACCTTACTTTTCACGCTATCGACTTAATTCACCTACCTATCGATTCCTTTCGTCGATAGGGTTCCGAAATCATAACGAAAACGTGCGCAAACGTTTTTTTTTATTTAAAAAAAATTATTAAAACAGGCTAAAACGCTACGCACAACAAGCTAGAAGCGGCAGCCATTCTACACGATGACTCCGCAACTAGAAAACCTGATTTCGACCAGAACGTTGCTAAACGAAAATTATCTCTTTCCTAAGCAGACGGTGATATTTGTGGCCGGATTCACAGTCCATAGGGGCGCGCGAACATATTCATCGAGAATTGGTGTAATCAGAAATAGTATGACGCAAGCATTTGTGAAACATTATGCTTCTTTCTTGTTTCACAAACGCTTGCGTCATACTTTTTCTGATTGCACCAATTCTTGATGTATATAATAGCGCCCCTGCGGTCTGTGATTCCGGCCGCAAATATCGATATACACCAACCAATTTTTCGTCTGCTTCAACCATTTCGTCTGCTACCGGGAACGAGATAATTTCCGTATACGCAGGGGAGCGGAATCAGGTTTTCTTGTTGTCCCTTCACCTTGCAGCATCGCGATGGCGGAACGACAGTTGTGCGTAGCGTTTTAGTGTGTTTTAATAATTTATTTATTCTTTTTTTTGTAATGATTTCGTTTTCGTTATGATTTTCGGAACCGTAACGACGAAAGGAATCGATAGGTAGGTGAATTAAGTCGATAGCGTGAAAAGTAAGGTTTCCAAACAATTACCGAATTTCGTTTTTAGAATGAATCGTGTGGTTTCGTAAGTTCCACCCATTTTTGCTACTATACTTTCTCATCCTATTTTTTAAATTAAAAACAAATTGAGAAAATTTTGCAGCTGTCATTCGGATGTATAGTTGTGATACCAGGCCTGCAAAGTGAGCAAGCAGTTGACTCTGTGTAATTGAAAAATAAAATACGAAAGTGCAAGTGTTTTGATCAGGGATATTTGAAGAAATAAGTCAGGGAAAAATCAAGGGTAGTCTTGGATATTCATTTTCAGATATGAGTGCGAACCCTGATCTGGAAAAGTGGTTCGATTTAAAAGGTAGTTTTGAAAGAAGTCTACTGCAAAGAGTCTTGAAGTTGTTGTCAATTATCTATATATATATAATACGCTTAGGTTGGGCAAGCAAATTTATCATTATGCACTAGAATGAAAGACGGCGAGCGACCGACAATGTCAAACAAACAGGTGTGGCTTGTAACAATCAGTAACAATCGAAATATTGCTTTAATAATCTTACCTCTTACAGCAGACTTGAAGAGTTTCTAAGTTGGTTCAGTAACAATCACTGCATGCACGACCGTTGTTGGATTTATTGCGCTTGGTATCAGAACGGAGAAACGGGCAATTGAGCGTCCTCCATTGAAAAAAGACAAATCAGCAGGGGGACAAATGGAGGGGGAGCAGGGATGGGGACGGGGCACGGGGGATGGCCATCCGGGGCGGGGACGGGGGAGGCCGTGCGGGACGAGAAAGGGGTTGGGGGAAAATCAGACCATACAACTGTGTAGGCCGCAGGGGGGTTCGGAGGAGGAAGCAGGGGGCAGCCTTTTCATTCCATACTGCCCAATACAGTATTTCGTTCAGGTATGCGGGAACCGGCTAGACCGGCATATGTTAGGCTTTTCAAGCGTATGTTAGTCGGCGGAGGTACAGCTAGTTAGTGTTGAAAAGCCTTGAAAAAGCCTTGAAAATGGGTTCGTCTGTTAGGATCACACCCCGATTGATGGATGACATAGCAATGAGCAGCATGTACGAAAAGCCTAACTGTGTCTGAAGGACGAATTATTCTCTGGGAGACTTCTGCTTGTTTATGGAGGAAGTTAGATGTAGCATTTCGAAAGTAAAAGCGCTACTGGGGGGTGATTTCTTCAGGAGCATCAAGAGATATTGTCGCGAAACAAGGAGTTAAATGACGCTTCTTTCGACTCATTGTTATCGTTAGTTATAGCAGTAGCTCGTTTTATGCCCCAAGATGTTAACAATCTATTGTGATTTTACGTTTATTACTAACCTATGTAGATTCGGCTTAAGTCATAACGTGAGGAACGCATCCCTCCAAGCAAGTTTTATTCGCCATCTGTCTATTGAGGGTTATAAACTTGGGTCTGGACCCCGGCTCATGCATAAAATCTACAATTCCGACTTTAGAAAAGTGCAATAATTGATGATCATAATTCTTGACGCGTCTTCCATGCCGATCACCCCTACCGATAGTGGGATCAGCCATTAAAACTTGCATAATAAAAACATAATCACAGGAGGAGGGGGCTCTTCACTCGTTAAATACCTTTTGTGAACAAGGCTGTAACAAACGTCATTCTCAGTCAGCTACTTAAGTTTCTTTGATAAGAGAAATTAGCATCGAAGGTCAGACCAGGGGTTGCTTAATGACCTTGCCATGAATAATGTAAGTCTGAGTTGCCAAAACACTGAACCCGCCTCTTTAATTAGATCTTCCTGGTAGCGATCAGGGAGTGTGACATTTTGGATGTCGCGCTTCCGCCTCTGGCCACGGAATTCGCGCCTCGGATACGTGGCGGCGCTGATGGATGGTCTCTTTTTCAGTGAGGAAGACATCTCGCTATAATGTAGTTCTGCATGTGGACACGGAATTTGTTCACTACAACACAGCGTCACTGCTCATCACGTCACTTTTAGTCTTCTATATACAGCCGTACCGATTGAGAAGACTATTGCAACGACTTTGTCCGTCCGTTGCTTTCTTCAACTTCGCAACGGTACCAGATAGAGGCGCCAACTGTTTACAACGTTAGATTCAGTGTCAAAAGTTAGTTAAATAACACGACGAATTAAAATATCGTTACTTCCTTAAAGCGAACAGGCTTCTTCGACGGAACTAAATTAAATAATAACATTTGATGGTCGAATGGTCGAAATGAAGTCCTAAGGATAACACGCAGCCGTAAATACAAAAGGATTTTCACTTCGCTTGTTGCATGAATGAATAGGCTTACCGCCGAACCAAATTCTCCATTAGGCCTACCTGCTACTTACGAAATAACAAAACTACAGTTAATAAAATTAGGCCTAAAAACTGCAAATTAGGCCTAAAATCAGGTTACCACGGCAACGTCAAGTTGCTACGAGTCGCTGCTGACGTCTCTATTGTGTCTCTTCCGTCACCTCCCTGCTACCACTCTATACAGGCTACGTCTTGCGCATTACGTTGCAACATTAGCTGTACGCCCCAGGCGCACGTGTTGCAAAATGAATAGGCTTACTGTACAATCCAATTCTCCGTTAGCTGCTACTTACGAAATCGCTACAGGTAAGAATTAGGCCTAAAAGCTGAACTACAGGTAAAAATTGAACTACAGGTAAAAATTGAACTACAGGTAGAAATTAGCCCTAAAAGCTGAAAATTACGCATGTAATGTAAAATAGGCCGAAAAGCTAACACACTTTTAACCAGCAATTGCGATGGTTACTGGTTTTAGATTACGTAGTAGAGATCGCTGTTGCAGTGCGTGATAGAGGTGTGCGCCTCAAGATTGGAGGTGGCAGAACTGTACAGAAGACCGGATGCGACTAGGTAGTCGCTGTAGCCCCTTGTTATTCAATACAGGCCGATAGCACGCGGAAGTGATCTGCCATGGCCCCGAAGTTTGCGTCCAGCTATGCAATGACGCTGATAGATGGTTTTCTTTCAACAGCTACAAAGACGTCTCTCTGTGACGGACGCTATAGTTTTGCTAGAAGCCACAGAATTTGTTCTCTGCTTTCAAGTGGCGCTGCTGTATTGATGTATTTTTTAGCGACTGTAATAGCGGTCGGAGATTGCCAGACACAGCCAGCCGATGCGTAGCGAGGTCAATTCTTGACACCTAGCGTGACAAAACAAAAACGCCCCCTTGTGGTGACCACATTCTTCACTTTTGTCTTAAAAACATTTCCGGCATTATAGGTTTAAATTTAAACTCGGCCAGACAAGAAGCTGGTGATTCTGAGGAAGAATTATGATTTTAATAAAATATGCTAGGTCAAGGTCCTTAGGAAGATGAAATGGCTGCATAAAGTAATAAAGAATGTGTAAATAGAGGCTTTCCTAAATTGCAAACCATTCGGCTTGCCGATTTTTGAATTTCAGAAAGTATTTAATTCGTTTTTTTTTACAATTGACAAAAAAAGGAGGCAAGAACAGGTGCAAGAAATTTCGAAGGAAGCTTTAGGGATATATTCACAGGATTAAAAAATGTCAACAGTACCCTTAATTTATTGATCGGTTGCTTTAATTGACCAAACAATATTGATCTATTCTTGTAAATAAAAATGGTAAATAATAAAGGTTTAAAACACAAAAATAGTAAGTGTTTTTGGAAACGGGACCACTTACCCCGGTCCAATGTTTAAAAATGGAAGAAATATTTATAATTTCTTTTTTCATTTGATCCCAGTTTTCCTCACCTACCCACTACGGGGGAGAAGGGGGGTGGGCAGAAATCCGGTATCTTAAGGAATTACCTCAAGTCCACCTACTCAAGCCGATGGTGGAACGAGCCCACGGTTGGAGCTGCTACCACGGCCTCCGGTAGAGAGTTCCAAGGCTGGAAGGCTCTTCTGTGGGCTGTTTTGTAAAAGTCCATTTGAAACTACTCGAAAATTTAATTGTTGATATTTTATTACCCAATGGTAAAAGTGAACCTATGAAAGAACAAATGTGTCAAGAAATTGTAAATACATTTTTTCTTGGCGATGCATCTCAAGTGATTGCAGTCGTTATCCTGTGAGACTTTGTGAATTAAAAGTTAACCTTATGAATTCCTAAAATTTTGAGTGTCGTGCGACTTTGGTTTGTCATTTTGTAGTTTTTTTATTTTATTTTTTTGTTGGTTGAGTCCATTTTTACTGAAGTGCGGTAAAGCTTTTGTGTTTTCTTCAAATCTTCGAAAATGGGCACGAAGCTTCGCGTGCTCTTCATACATTTTCGCGTGATTCCTTGTTCATTTTTCTCATCCTTGAGAATTTTTGTGTATTTTTTGTGTGCTTGATTTTTTTTCTTCTTCTTTGCTTCTGACGTGTGGGAAATGTTCACGAAATCATAACGTTGAATGTTTTCAATGCTTTGTCATTTCTTCATGCCAACGTATATTTCTGTCATTTCTTGATTAACTTATTTCTGCCAGGTCTTCATGAACTTATTTTTGTCAGCTCTTGATGAACGAATTTGTGTCAGTTCTTGGTTAACTAGTTTTCTCAGTTCTTGATGAATGCCTATTTTTGTCAGTTTCTTATGAACGTGTTTTTGTCAGTTCTTCATGAATGATTTAAATGCTTTATCACGTTTTCATGAACGTATACTTTTCACTTCTTGATTAACGGAACCTTTTGTTCAAACAAATACAGACGCAAACTTATTTTCGTCATATTTTGACTTTCCTCCATCCATTTTATTTTTGTCAAGTTGTGATGAAAATGCACTTTTGTCATGATGAACGAATTTTTTGCTAGTTCTTGATGAACTTTGCTTTTGTCAGTTCTCGATGAACGTGTTTTCTCAAATCTTGAACTTATTTTAGTCAGTTCTTGATGAACTAACTTACTTTTGTCAGTTCTTTAAGATCGCAGGTTTGTCATTTACTGATGAATGAAGTTTTGTCAGTTCTTGATGAACCTGTTTTCTCAATTTTTGAACTTATGTTGAACTTAAGTTGATCAGTTCTTGATGAACTAACTTATTTTGTTTTTAATGATCGCAGGTTTGTTAGTTATTGATGAACGAATTTTTGTCAATTCTGAATGAACATGTTTTCTTAAATCTTGGACTTATTTTGATCAATTATTGATGAACTAACTTGCTTTTGTCAGTTCTTTATGATCGCAGTTTTGTCAGTTCTTGATGAACATATTTTTGTCAATACTTGATGATTTTTATAAATGCATTATCACGTCTTCAAGAACGTATATTTCTGTCATTTCTTCATTGACTTATTTTGGGCAAATAAATACAAATGAAGGTATTTTTATTACGTATTTTTGGGTTCTCAACATCTTGTTACCATGGATGCGCGAAATTGTATTTTGCCGAATGAGAATCAATAAAGTAATTTTGTTTTTGGACACGGAACTGTAGCTTAACTATGCAGTGGCGCTGATGTTACACAGGATCTTTTTCATCAGTCAAGGCGCTCTGCTTGTATCCCTGAAATAGTTTTGCTTTGTGGCCACGAAATTCGCACTCAACCATGTAGCGGCGCTGTTGAAAGCGTTCCTCCGCCCACCCCAGAGCGATCGGTTGTTGATGAATTTCCGACAAGTTTTGCTCTGGTATTTGAACTCGAACCTTCTTGGCCTTTGACGTCACTGCACCCTTTTTCTAATCTCTTCCTGCCTTCGCCCTTTCAATAATATACGACCAATCCGGACGACAGTAATAGAGATCAGTGCCTAAGGACAGGGTTCGAACAATATGCTATTATTTAGAATCGACTTGGAAATCAAGTTCGCAAGAAGGTGCATTATGAAATTTAGCGTGGGAGGAGGACCCTTGAAGACCTTCATTATTTCTTGGGCGTTTGCCGCTCTTACACCTCGAGGCTTTTCTTATGGTATTAATCCCTACCGGGAATGCCATTTAGCTGTCATTTAGAGATGGGAAAATGGCGTCCTGATGAAGGCAGATATTGCCCTAATCGGCGCGCCATTGCGCATCTTTTGTTCCACACTAGGAACCAGAACAATGGTTTTTTTTGTGGGCGCTCGTCGGCGCACGCGATCGGATTCGTTCTCACCGCGGGGCAATACGTGACCTTAACCCTGAGAGAACAGCTGATCGTTCGTGACGTCATACAATTTAAATAATAAAAATAATAAATAAAAATAAATAATAGTTGTTCTCTCTGTCTTCTTCTCTAGAAGTTTGTATACGCGGACAAGGAAGACTAGGATTAGTGATAATTGCGGTTTAGTTGAAGTGGCTGGCAGCCCCACCTTGTTGAAGTGGCTGACAGCCCCACCTTCAAAGTGTGGAAGGTCATTTTGACGTAATGATGCTAAAATCACCCTATACTATAAAAAAGGAGCCACATGTGATTATACGTAATTTGATATAGAATTTGATATTTGATATATAATTTGATGCCTAAAAGTAAAATCGTCGATCTGTTAAAAAAATTTCTGTAAAACCACGGCACAAAGAACTGATACTCGTTATTACTCCCTATATAGAACAGTGACATTTGCCGCCATATTGGCACCAGTATGGGTTTTGGAGGGCATAACTACAAGGTGCACTACATAAAAATGGAGGGAAAAACAACGGAAGAGCGGATTTCTTAGGCTTAAAATAAGGTTGTGTTTCTCCAACAACAAAAATCGCGCGTTTTAGGTCTAAGAAATCACTCTTCACAGCATCGGCTTCAGTATGACGCCCTTCTGTTTCTCTCTGAAGTGCCCCTTGCAGCTAACCCATTAAGGCTCCAGCATAGAGTTGATATACAGTACTACTACGTCGTGTCACTGTTCTATACTTGGAATTGCTCCTGGTCGACTTGGAGTTACGCCTGCACTTTTACAGCTGAAAAAAAAACTGGAAATAAATTACCAGGTGTTTCCACCCTGAGTTTATGGAAATTTTTAACTATGTTTTCTCGCTCGCAAGACCAGTCTTTAATGCTGAAAATTTGCTTCCGTAAATAACCTAATCGTTACAGAGGGGGAAAGATTGTGTTTTTAGCTAGATAAGACCCATGAAATGGACGGTGCAGTATACTTATCTTGAAAAATAAGCCGAAAACACATGCTGGATAAAAACATTGTCTATAATTCGCTACCAGAAGACACAAAAAAACCGGAGATATCTTCAGCTGAGAATAAAAAACACATTTAAAAATACCTAACATTGCCTTACGGTGTGTTTTTAATGTGTTCACCGGTTCTACTGTGTCTCCTGATACCGAAATATTAGAAAATGAAGTGTTTTTTTTTTTATCTCACATGGGCTTTTGGCTTAGTCCTCAAGATATTCTAACTGAAGTTTTGATTCTTACACGCAATTTGTTAGGTCTTACAACTCAGAACTAACTGAGAACTTGGTACTCAAACGTCTAACAAATAAAGCCAATAATACTTATGTTGTATTATAACATTAATTATTATTTAGTGGGTTAGTCGTAGATGACTGCGTACTAGACTGCAACTAGCCCCTTAAGGGGCTCAGTAATTCTTTATTATATTATAATAATAGGCTTCTTTAAGCACTCTTAAGGAAAAAGAAAAATTGAAACCATTGAATTGCAACATTGAAACAATATTATGAGGAACTCGAGATTTGTCCATATTTAGTACCTTTTCTTGTCCCTAGATGTCGTTGTTGCGGACTGTGGGATCCGAGTACTGTGTCTGCGCGTGTTTTAATTATATTCTTTAAAAGAACTTTTGACTAAATGCAAGAGTTGTTTAAGTAGTCGTTAAATTCACTCGGTTGTCGGACAATTGACGAGGCTGATGTGGCGTGACCCCTGTCCTTGAAATGTGGAAGGCCATTTCTTTTTTACGTAACAATGAGTAAAAATCAGTTTCTTCTGCAATAACCAGTTAGGCGTAAATAAGTTGAGTTTAAAGTTCATGACTGTGTAAACGTAAACGAGGTGGATGCTATAGCATGAAGATTACTGCGTTCTAGCAGGATTACTGCTGAACTAATCGGCTCAGTAACTGGAAAAACTTTTAAAGCTTCCCGATCTGTTCATTCGTAGCTATGATGTTCAGAATACATGTTTTCTTTCCGCAAAACGAATGCCATGCACTATAAAATTCACACCAGACGACACTACGAGACTTACAGTAAAAAGATCAGACCTGACAACTCTACGATACGTACACTAAAACGATCGCACCCGACGACACTAACACTAAAACGATCGCACCCGACGACACTAACACTAAAACGATCGTACCAGACGACACTAACACTAAAACGATCGCACCAGACGACACTAACGCTAAAACGATCGTACTAGACGACACTAACGCTAAAACGATCGCACCAGACGACACTAACACTAAAACAATCGCACCAGACGACACTAATAATAATAATAATAAACTTTATTGTAGCACGTGAAAGTACAAAGATCGACAAATTCAAGAATAAAAATTGATTGTGCCACAAAGGGCGAGGTTTAGGCACTGGGCCCATTCTTACACCTAACCCAAACCATCATGTAATTATGTACAATGTCAGCAGACAATAGCAAACACTAAAGTAAACAAGAAGATGGGATACAGTGGGGGTTGGGGGAAGGGGGGGGGGGAGACAGAGGAAAAAAAAAAGAAAAAGAAGGGAAGAAAAAGAGTGGAAGAGGGATGGTGACCAAGTTATGAATTAAACAAGTGACAGAATAATTGAGCTTTGAAAGTTCCAACACTAGAACAAGATTTAATGACTTCGGGCAAATCATTCCATAACTTCATGCTCTGAACCAGAAACGACGTTTGGTATTTAGTAGTGCGACAGCGAGGGGGAGTGAAAGGGCGGCCATGACTGATCTTGTTGGATAACTGTGATCAGCCAGTGCAGAATTAAATAAGGTAAACAAATAAAATGGTTCTTTGTAATGCAGAGACTTGTACACAATTGTGAGAGAATGTAAAGAACGTCTCTGAGCCATAGGGAGCCACTTGATAGTTTTAATATAGTCTCTTACACCGTCGAACTTTTTAAGATTAAAAATGAAACGTATACACGCATTTTGGATCCTCTGAGTCTGATTGAGGGAGGATTTGGTGGCGTTAAAATAAACTGTATCACAGTAATCCAACAATGGAATAACTAAGGCAGAGGAAAGTTTAACTTTGGTCCTAATGCTCAGAAAATGTTTAAACTTAGAAAGAAATCTAATCCTTTGCATGGCAGCACGACATTGTGTATGAATATGCGACTCCCAAGTTAGGCACTGATCGAAGATAATGCCGAGGTTTCTAGTAGAATTGCAAGTTTTAAGCGTAGTGTTATTAACAGATATAGTATTATAATGACTGAGATCGTAAATAGGATATTTTTGAAAAAGCTGATGTGATCCAACAATGATGTGCTGGCACTTATTAGCGTTAAGTGCCATTCCATTAGCCGTAGACCAATTATGGACATTAGAAAGATCACGGTTAAGTTCAGCACGAGAGTTATCATTGTCAAGTGGGGAGAATATCTTTCCTAACTGGGCGTCATCAGCGAACATGTGATGGCTAGAATTAACAATGTGGCTAGGCAAGTCGTTAATGAAAATAGCAAACAATAAAGGGCCCAGAATAGAGCCCTGTGGAACACCAGATTGAACATTGAGAAAAGGAGAAGTTTGACTTTTAACACGAACACATTGTTTTCTACCAGAAAGGTAGCACTTAAACCAGCTTAAGCTAAGCTGGTCCATGCCAATTGCATGCAATTTGGAAAGTAAAAGAGGATGATAAACCGTATCAAATGCTTTAGCAAAATCCAGCAACACAAGGGAAGTAAATTTGGATTCATCCATAGCTTTGAAAATATCGTTAGTAATCTTTAAAAGAGCTGTAGTAGTACTGTGCTTATCTCGGAAACCAGACTGATTAAGGTTAAGAATACTGTGTTCTTGAAGATAATCTTTTAACTGATTTGCCACAACACGTTCTAAAACTTTGGACAGACAAGGTAAAATGCTAATAGGACGTAGGTTATTAATATTTTTAGAGCCCTTTGCTTTCCAGATTGGATTAATCACAGCCAGTTTCCATAAATCAGGGAATTTACAAGATGTAATGGAGAAGTTGATAATGTGAGTAATGGCCGGAATTGCAAAAGGGAGGCAAAGTTTGACCATCTTAGAATTAATCTTGTCTGCACCAGTAGCATTAGTATAAATATTTTGGATGATGTTACTAACTTCTTGCTCAGAAGAGGTTGAGAGGGAAAACTTGGTATCCGAATTAAAGGCATAAAACTGTGAAACGTTATTTTTGACAGCTGTTTCGTCGAAATTAGTAGATTTTTGGTTGTTAATGAAATGCTGATTTATTTCATCAGGAGAATAATCAGTATCAATACCAGACTGGTGCGTACCATGTACACCAAGTTGCTTGAGATGGCGCCAAAACATATTAGAATTTTTCTCATTATTCACGCGATCATCAAAGTGGTGCACCTTGGCATTACGTACAAGTTTTTTAACTTTATTCCTCAGATCTTTATAATTTTCCCAGTGGAGTGGTTTTTGAGTTTTGTTGAACAAGGCTTTAGCTCTGTCTCTTTTTTTCATGAATGATTTAATAGAATCAGTTAACCAGGGAGCACTAGGCCTTTTAGCTTTAAAAGTAACAAACGGAGCATGCTTGTCAATTAAACCAAGGATAATAGCATTAAGTGAAGCAACTTTGTCGTTGATGTTGGGATATTGATAAACATTCTGCCATGGTGCAATAGAGAGATCAAAACGGAAAGAGTTCACGTCAAGATTTTTCCAATTCCTGGTAGTAACATAAGAAACGTTATCTTGAGGAACTGCAATATCATATGCAAAATAAACAAAGTTATGATGGCTGATACCAGGTTGAATAACTTGATCAATAAATTTAACACAGTCAGTTTGTCTAACCATTACAAGATCAAGCAAAGATCTGGCATTGTTACAAATGTAGGTAGGTTTTGTTACGTAGGTAGGTTTTGTTAAAACGATCGCACCAGACGACACTAACACTAAAACGATCGCACCAG
>JAHWFP010260450.1:16128-29668 GCA_023313725.1 Lithobius niger
TCTCTTCCTGCCTTCGCCCTTTCAATAATATACGACCAATCCGGACGGCAGTAATAGAGATCAGTGCCTAAGGACAGGGTTCGAACAATATGCTATTACTTAGAATCGACTTGGAAATCAAGTTCGCAAGAAGGTGCATTATGAAATTTAGCGTGGGAGGAGGACCCTCGAAGACCTTCATTATTTCTTGGGCGTTTGCCGCTCTTACACCTCGAGGCTTTCTTATGGTATTAATCCCTACCGGGAATGCCATTTAGCTGTCATTTAGAGATGGGAAAATGGCGTCCTGATGAAGGCAGATATTGCCCTAATCGGCGCGCCATTGCGCATCTTTTGTTCCACACAAGGAACCAGAACAATGGTTTTTTTTGTGGGCGCTCGTCGGTGCACGCGATCGGATTCGTTCTCACCGCGGGGCAATACGTGACCTTAACCCTGAGAGAACAGCTGATCGTTCGTGACGTCATACAACTTTAAATAATAAAAATAATAAATAATACTTGTTCTCTCCGTCTTCTTCTCTAGAAGTTTGTAAACGCGGACAAGGAAGACTTAAGATTTGATAATTGCGGTTTAGTTAAAGTGGCTGACTTGAAAGCCCCACCTTCAAAGTGTGAAAGGTCATTTTGACGTAATGATGCTTAAATCATCCTGTACTATAAAAAAGGAGCCACATATGCTTACGTTATTTGGTGTAGACGTTTCGATTGCCTAAAAGCAAACGAAGGGTAAAATCGGCGATCTGTTTAAAAAATGTCTGTAAAACCACGTCACAAAGAACTGATACTCGTTGTTACTCCTTATATACATGGAATTGCTCCTCATCGACTTGGAATTACGCCTGCACTTTTACAGCTGAAAGAACTGGAAATAAGTTACCATGTCATTCCACCGTATAAACGGATATTTTTAATAAATGTATTCTAGCAAGAATACGCGGAAAATCTGCTTCAGTAAATAAGCTAGTTGTTACAGAGAGGGAAGATTGTATTTCTAGGCGCTAAACAAGACCTAAGTGCTGTAGCTTTTTAACGCGCACCCAGCCTTAGCCATGGCGCCAAAAGGAGAGAGGCTCAATTTTGCTAGGTAAATTGTCGGTTGACCTACCTTTTTTCGTGATTTCTCCAGGAACGAGTACCAGAGGTCACTCCTTTAAATTATTGGTCCAGGGATCGCGAACGGAGTGCAGAAAACATTTCTTTGCTCTTCGAGTGATCAAGCCATGGAACTCACTTCCGGAGGATGTGGTCAGGGCTCCGTCAGTCCATGTCTTTCGTAAACTTTTACAGCGTCTACCACTCACTTGTTACTTGAAACGTACTTACTAATCTTATTTTAGTTTAGGAGCGGCGTTAGTGGCCCTGAGTCCTGCCGTTATCCTTGCCTTGTGGCTAAAGTGTTATTATTATTATATTATTATTATTATCCTATCGAAAATTCTAGGTTCTTTTACATGCCACAATCGACATGAGCACGAGACATCACAGGACCCTTCTCTGCCCGAGGCCAGATTCGAACGTGGGACCTCTGGCATCTTAGACGGTCATGCTAACCATCAGGCCACCTTGCCCCGTGAGACCTAACTGCGGTGTACGTATCTTGAAAACTATACCAAAAGCATGAGCTGGATAAAAACACTCTCTAATATTTCGTGTTAGGGTATACACAAAACCGGCATCACCCTCGTCAGAGAATAAAAACACATTTAAAAAATACATTACATTGCCTTTAGTAGTGTTTTTAATGTGTTCGCTGGTTTTGTGCATCCCCTCATACCGAAATATTAGGCAAGTGTTTTTATCTCGCGTGTGATTTCGGCTTAGTTCTCTAGATAGATAAGATGTATTGCTGAAGTTCTGATTCTTATACACGCGCAATTTGTTAGGTCTTAGAACTCAGAACTAACTTAGAACTTGGTACTCAAACGTCCAACAAATAAAGCCAATAATACTTGTAGTGTTATATTATTGCATTAATTATTATTTAGTGGGTTAGTCGTAGATGACTGCGCACTTGACTGCAACTAGCCCCTTAAGGGGCTCAGAGATTCTTTATATTATAATAATAGGGTTCTTTAAGCACTCTTAAGGAAAAAAAAATTGAAAACCATTGAATACAACATTCAAACGATATTATGAGGAATTCGAGATTTGTCCATATTTAGTACCTTTTCTTGTCTCTAGATGTCGTTGTTGCGGACTGTAAGAACCGACTAAATGTGTCTGCGTGTGTTTTTAATTATATTCTTTACAAGCACTCGTGACTAAATGCAAGAGTTGTTTAAGTAGTCGTTAAATTCACTCGGTTGTCGGACAATTGACGTGGCTGATGTGGCGTGACCCTGTCCTTGAAATGTGGAAGGCCATTTCTTTTTTACGTAACAATGAGTAAAAATCAGTTTCTTCTGCAATAACCAGTTAGGCGTAAATAAGTTGACTTTAAAGTCCATGACTGTGTAAACGTAAACGAGGTGGATGCTATAGCATGAAGATTACTGCGTTCTAGCAGGATTACTGCTGAACTAATAGGCTCAGTAACTGGAAAAACTTTTGAAGCTTCCCGATCTGTTCATTCGTAGCTATGATGTTCAGAATACATGTTTTCTTTCCGCAAAACGAATGCCATGCACTATAAAATTCACACCAGACGACACTACGAGACTTACAGTAAAAAGATCAGACCTGACAACACTACGATACGTACACTAAAACGATCGCACCAGACGACACTAACACTAAAACGATCGCACCAGACGACACTAATGCTAAAACGATCGCACCAGACGACACTAACGCTAAAACGATCGTACCAGACGACACTAACACTAAAACGATCGCACCAGACGACACTAACGCTAAAACGATCGCACCAGACGACTCTAACGCTAAAACGATCGTACCAGACGACACTAACACTAAAACGATCGCACCAGACGACACTAACGCTAAAACGATCGCACCAGACGACACTAACACTAAAACGATCGTACCAGACGACACTAACGCTAAAACGATCGCACCAGACGACACTAACACTAAAACGATCGCACCAGACGACGCTAACACTAAAATTATCACACAAGACGACACTACGAGACAATGTCACACCAGACGACACTACGAGACTTACGCTAAAAATATCACACCAGACAACACTACGAGACTTAAACTAAATAAATCACTCCAAATGACACTGCTAGAGCAGCGGAAACCTTAAAGCATTTGAAAATCGTATTCGTAAATCGAAGATCGAAGCCTTATACCAAAATTACTTTTGGAGAATAGCTTTACTTTTTTAATTCCAGTTTTAAAATTTTTTGGATTTTTTTATTCCAGTTTTTTTTTTTTTTTTTCCCTCCCCCCCCCCTCCCTTCTACAGACAAAATTCCAGCACCACTGTTGTGTAAAGCTATTTAAATACGGAGTCTGTTAGAAGCTATTTACCGACGCGATTTACCCTCACTCACTCCCAGGACTTGATCCAGACATGCAAAAATTTGGGGGGGGGGGGGTCTCACCTATCCTCCTAATATTTCGATAGAAATTGGCTAATTTTTGTTTTCACAAAGCTGTAATGTCTCAAAATTACTTGAGGGCGGCGGGAGGTCCTGGGTTCGAGTCCCAGTCGGGCCAGTTGTCTGTTTGTTCTTTATTTACGTGAGATCATATTAAGACCTTCCCCTGACGTATACAGCATATAGTAATACAGGGGGAATTGAGGGGGGGGGGGGGGAGTGTTCCCATCCACCCCCCAATGGTTTTGTCTCTTATTTTTTTATTTATTCAAGGCAAATGTTAAATATTAGTGGGGGGGGGAGGCGGGTTGTGTTTTAGCATATGCACTATTATTTTAAACTAACATATTTTCTAATAATTATTTTCGTTTAGGCGTATGCTTTATTTATGCAATGCTTTCAAAAGTAATTTTTTTTTTAGAAACACATGCTTCAGTATTACGGTTTTCGGTTGATTGGGATCGGTTAATCGGGTACTTGGTTTCGGTAATCGGGATCCCGAGATTTGGTATCGGCCAGTTTAGTTTAATGGTCGGTTAGGGTAGAAAGAAGCCGGTCGGCCCATCCTTACAAATAAGTAAAAACAATTTTTAATGTTTACTGTTTTTGCTAAACATTAACAATTTTAAAAGCTAGTAAGTAAAATACAGCGCGCAAGAGAAATTAGACAAAAATTAAAAAAAAAAAAAATTAAAAAAACTAGTCGAACGTATGTTTTGGACAGGTTATAATCAGAGCGGTCAAACCCGGTGGTGCCATTCGGCCATTTCAATTTCGCCTTCAAAACAAGGAAGGGCATTTGGTTTGGGTTCGGGAGTAGCCGGCGATTCAAGGCCACTTGCTATCGAGAGTAGTCGAGTGGAGGGCAGGAAGGAAGCGAAGCCGGCAACGAGGGTTCAATGATACCATCCAAGTAAGAATCGGCTGTTTCTTTGATTGTTTCTTAAGCGTGTCTTGAAATTGTCAGCAGTGTTTCGGGTTGCACAGGGAAATTTTTGCTTTTTTTAGGGAAAAAGGGGGCTCTTCGAAGGAGAGAAAAATTTAAAACACGGAAAACAGAAAAAAAAAAGGGAGCTGTGATTTTCCTGAAGAACGGTATCTGTCCACTGTTTTGCATTGGATTGGGTAGGCAGTTCACTCCAATGACACATAACGAAGATGGCATACCACCGTTATTGAATGCCGGTAAACACGGCGACTATACAGCGGCTAAAATTGGACATTTTATAAATTTGGAGAACACAAATGCCACCTCATGAAGACTCAATAAGACAATAGAGCAGTGACACGACGTAGTATTATTGTGTATAACTCTATGCTGGAGCCCTAATGGGTTAGATGCAAGGGGCACTGCAGAGAGAAACAGAAGGGCGTCATACTGAAGCCGATGCTGTGAAGCGTGATTTCTTAGACCTAAAACACGCGATTTTTGTTGTTGGAGAAAACGACGTTATTTTAAGCCTAAGAAATCCGCTCTTCCGTTGTTTTTCCCTCCATTTTTATGTAGTGCACCTTGTAGTTATGCCCTCCAAATCCCATACTGGTGCCAATATGGCGGCAACAACTGGGCTCTTAAATTTCCGAAGATAATCCTATCTTCTTCTTCAGAAGCTCAACGAAAAAACGGTGAATAAAGGTTGCTACATGTTAGTTGGGAGAGCCGCTGACAAGTGGCAACCTTTATCCACCTTTTTTAATTCGACGAGCTTCTGAAGAAGAAGGTAGGATTATATTCGGAAATTTAAGAAACCAGTTGTTATTGAGTCTTCATGAGGTAGCATTCGTGTTCTCCAAATTTATAAAATGCACTATCGTTATTTCTAGTGTATGATTTTCCGCCATTTGGCACGTTTTCCTCTTCCCTTTGTATAATTTACTGCGATTTGAATATGTAGGGTGTTTCATAAGGTTTACTGAAAAATAGGCCTAGCCGACAGGTCTATAAAATACTCACTAAGATAACAATCGTACCCACGATTACACCAGGTTATCTACCTTAGTTTAGTACACCAGTGAAAAGCACGTCGTGTTAATGAAGAGGAATGTTGCGCAGTGTTTTTTTTTTCATGTGCCAGTAAAATATGGTATGCCAATAACAATAACAATAAGGGAACGAAACTGAAATAAAGCACATGCTAAAACATCAGTGTAGTGTTTAAGAGTTTGTCATAGCGACTCTTCCAGCTGCTGAGCGTTGTAGAATTCACCACAAACTCAGGGAAAGCATTCCACCTACTGATGGAACGCACAGTAAAACATGACCGTATGGGACCCTATAGACCTATACTTTACAGGCCTATATCTTATAGGCCTATTTTTCAGTATACTTTATGAATCACCCTGTGGTTTTTTTTAATCGAAAATGTTAAATTAACACCGAAAATGTTAAATTAAGGCGTGTAACGCATTTAAAGTTTAAACAAAATTTGTGCAATTTTTGTGGTTTTAAAAGCAATTTTTTAGTCATTTAGTCGGTTGGAGTGAAGTGGAGTTAACATCTATTTCATTTTACCTAACATTTTAGGGAGTAGGTAGCATGTTACTCAAGATGACGCAACGTATAAGGACTATATTAATTGATTGATTAAGCCGATATTTAAGTAATTAGGCCTACATTTGTTTGATTAAGCCGTTAGCCTATTTCAGTTATAAAGCCGATATTACTGTAATTAGACCTATATTTGGGTGATTAAACCGATATTTGAGTTATAAAGCCGATAATTGAGTAATTAGGCCTATATTTGTGTGATTAAGCCGATATTTGAGTTGCAAAGCTGATATTTGAGTAATTAGGCCTATATTTGTTTGATTAAGCCGATATTTGAGTTGCAAAGCCGATATTTGAGTAATTAGGCCTATCTTTGTGTGATTAAGCCGATATTTGAGTAATTAGGCTTATATTTGGGTGATTAAGCCAATATTTGAGTAATTAGGCGTATCTTTGTGTGGTTAAGCCGATAGTTGAGTAATTACGCTTATATTTGGGTGATTAAGCTGATATTTGAGTAATTAGGCCTATCTTTATGTGATTAAGCCGATATTTGAGTAATTAGGCCTATCTTTGTTTGATTAAGCCGATATTTGAGTAATTAGGCCTATCTTTGTGTGATTAAGCCGATATTTGAGTAATTAGGCTTATATTTAGGTGATTAAGCCGGTATTTGAGTTCTAAGGCCGGCATTTGAGAAAATCACGCCAATATTTGTGCATGTGATTATAAGCTTACATTTGAGTTAAAACCTACGTTTGAGTAGGCTTATATCTGCGTGATTAGGCCGATATTTGAATTTATTTGCATTAGGAAATATTTACTCATATCGGCGATCTTTAGACACGAGACCAAGAATACGCCAAGAAATGTTTCCCTAAGCACAAGAAAGTGAAAAGGGGAATGCATGGTGCCCTCAAGGAGAAACTATGGGTGAATTAGCAATTGTTTTCCTAGCATGATTTTGTGTTTTTCCTACACTTCCAAATTCTCATAAACCTCTTCAGCCCGTCGTTGCCACCATGGATTAGAAAATTAACTATAGATATCGCACCTTAACTTCTTCCAAGTGTACGCGGGGTGGTCCTGGAGATAACTGCGGCTGCTAGTTAGTTATAAACTCTTCCCCCCCCCCGCCCCCCAACCCAATCACCCTATCCCAACTGCCTCAAATGCAAAGGTTGCGGGTTCAGACCGGGTACATATATACGATAAGATCTAGATTTCGGGGCTTGGTTAGCATCTCTGTAATGTGTGGCACAGTTGCAAGTTGGGCCACTGCACTGTGACTGATGTTGGCACTAATGACCTAGCTATCGACGCGCCATTAAACCTCACCCCCCCCATCAGTACTGGCCTCGGCAAACCCCTGTGCATTTGGGAAGAGGAGACCCCCGGAAATGTACTCGTGCTCTTGCCGACTGTGGCATGTGAATGATCATAAGTATTTCATAGCAAAATTGATCTCGTCTGTCCCAAAATAACCTTAGCAGTCGAAAAGGACATTAATTCGACAATTTTTTTACGAAATCTACCCGTGCAGTAGCATGAGTAGAGCTGAATTCGAAACAACAACCAAAAATGGATAAGACGAAGTTCTAAGTAGGGCTGGCCTGGGAAGCAAGTCGGCCCAACGTAACTAAAATTTCACTCATGTTTACCGTTTTTTTCCCTTCAGAAGTCCGGTCTTTCCCTCAAAATGCAAAAATTCACTGTTAAAAACATGACCTTGAAAAAAATGCGCTTTTATTATTTATTTATTTCTTTATTTTTTGAGCTGTTCAATTCCAATAACCATTTTTTTTTTCTCAAACACGCGGAAGCAATGCAACTTGTCACAGCGGTTCTTTATGTATGTGAACGGTTGAAAGAAGCTTGTGTCGGCCGCTTAAGACTTTGAAATACATTCTTTCCGGATTTGTGAATCCGACCAAGGACCTTTGGCAAGACAATGGATGACCCTGAATCGAGTGGCGGGGATTTGTTGTCTGAAAGCGCTTGAGCGTTTTGCGGTTTAGACGCACAAGACTGTCGGAGGAGTTACGCGCGAACGCTGCGGAGCGCGTTTGGTATGAAACCTAGCGAGCTGATCAGTCATCTTTGATGTGTGTCCTTGATCGGTAGGTACAAGTTGTTGTCTTGTGTTTGGCTCTTTTGGATAAGCACTGAGAAAGTTTGAATCTGGAGGATTCAAACCGCGGGGAGGGTATATGGCGTCAAGGGCTGGATTATTGGAGGAATTACGACTTATTGAAAGAATTACAAGTCGTAGTTAGGGTTATTGATGTTTATTGTTCAAGAATTTGATTTTGAAAGATACTCTCCTGGCACTCCCTAATCTGCTACCAACAGCGGCAACGACAGCCGTATTGTGAGGGAAGTAGGGTAGCCAGAAAACCCGATTTGCACATCACTAAAATTTTGCGGAAACCTAACCTAACCAAACCTAACCTACCTGACCTAACCTAACCAACCTAACCTAACCTACCCTACCTAACCTAACCTAACTGAAAATAACTATAAAACCACACGAAACTGCCAAAAACAAAACAACCAAAGAAAAATTTCCGCAAACGTTTGTTGTTGTGCAAATCGGGTTTTCCGGCTACCCTGCTTCCCGAATCAAACATCTCACAGCATGGCTGCCATCGCCGTAGCTTTAGCGTGTCTGTGACTAGCAGTTTACGTCTTTTGAATAATTTTTTGAGAAGTTTATAGACGTTTCCCCCGGATTTTGTGATGCGAACGGTGTTAGGATGAAGAGTAGCGTCGGTTAGTACAAAAATTAAGTGATTTGGCGTGGTGTCCCTGATCTAGATAATTACCTAAAATATATTTTGGGGGCATGCTGACTTAAATGTGGTTCGTGGAGGAGAAGGGGAGGTATAACTTCTAATTATTGGAATTACAAAATACAGAAAAACAACTTACTAGATGGATAGCTGGGAATGGAATGGCAGTTTTGGAGTCGGGGATGCCAAGGTAATGTTAAAAAGCCACCATGCTATACGTTACTGTAGACGTGTGAGTTCATGGTGACCATGTAAGGAATTTTACAACACACTTGGTATTGAACAATACAATAGGTATTCTTTTGGTTTTTGGAGGGAAGGCAAACTGAGACAAAGATCCGGATAGCAAGGCCCTTTGGGAAGTATGCATGATCGTTCAGAGTTAACTGACTGAGCAGAAGTAAGAGCATGACTTATCATAATTAAGAGACTTGGGATAACTCAGATCTAAACCTACAGGAGGTTCAGGGGTGGCAACTAACCTTTAAGATAGGACTGAAAGTGCCTAAAGCGAAGACCCTCCTCTTCCTCCAAGAACTTATCAGGACCCCTATACAAGCGTTTTTGTGACGTGTTTTTCTTTAGGAAATTTTTTCTCTGTGGGTAAGATTTAATTGAAATCAAAGTAATTATGGAGAGACAAGAAGGCTTGGCTTGTCACCGTTTGCAGGGCTGATCGGTCTTTATTAAAAGAGAGTTGTATACGGGTATGGACTACACACGGTCACATTTCCAGTTGGTATTGGAGGAAGACGTAAGGCGAATTTTCCGTTACACGCCTGTGCCCATGTTCTGACGTTTGACAGTTTCGGGCGGGGGTTGTACAAATTTTTCAGTACGGTAGCAATGGTTTTTTGGAAGTGGGGAACGGCACACAATTTATCAGCTGCCCCTCAAAACAAAATGTTTAGCAATGACTCTAATTCATAGCTCGTGTGTCGATTATGTCGCCAAATACTGCAGACATTGTCATACATTTTCCGGCAGCATTGGTGGTGGGAAGAGAGAGTGAAATTTTTGTTTCTTTTGGCCTATCCGCGGATCTACTTTCTTGCCTTTTTCCAGAAAAGTAAGAACGTGCTGGGGTCGACAACCATGAAAGCCGGGCACCTAGAAAGCCGGGCACCGGAAAGACTCCACTTTCCGTTTCGATATTCGGCGAATAGAATCTTAATGTGAAACAGACTCGTACACCAAACTCTGAAAATTAGTACACATCCTAAATTTCCATTTAAAAAAAATGCGTTCGCTCAAAAATAATTTACAAAACTATGAACTGAAAAGCTTTGTGGACATTTGAATCACGTTTTTAAGCTTCCAAAACACGCATTCCCCGACTCATCTTGCCAAGTAAACCTTCTGGAAAAAAAAAGTGCTGCGAATTTAACCTGGTTAAGAAAAATCAGCTCCATAGACCTAAGTGTGTTCTCAGTGTTATTGTTGCAAGCTTGCCGTGCTCCCACGCAGGGATCAGTAGTCAACAAAAGCTCCATGTCGATACAAGTCTGCGTCCCCAGAAAAACAAGTGACAAAACCGCGTGTAGGCCTCCTGAAAAGTTCTTGGAGGGGAGGGGGGAAAGGAGGCGTTCGCTTTAGGCGCTTTCAGTCCTGTCTTCAAGGTCAGTTGTCACTCCCAAGCCCCCCCCCCCCAATCCCCTTGTAGGGCAAGATAAGAATTATGCTGAGTCTCTTAACTATATGCTAAGTGTGCTCTTACTTAGGCTAAGTCATTTGACTCTGGACGATGATGCTTGTCACTTCAAATTTTGCTGTTTGCTTGTGTTTCAACTCGAACTTTGTACTTTGTTAAGGTAGCCTGCTAATTCTTTGTTGCGTTTCCAGCGTGATACGGTTTTGTTACATTTAGAAATAGTTAGGTAGAGAATAGAGTTTCCACAGAGAATAGAGATTAGGCCTGTGTATCAGTAATTAGGCGTGTAATTGCATTACAGAATATTTAATAAGTAATCGTCAGGTATACGAAGGCAAAACTACTTCCAGTATGCAAAGTATTTTTTTTCCCCACTAGGGCAAGGAATCATCTGAAAAGCAGAATTGGAATCCATAGTAATCTTTAGGGCTATTGGGTGAGACAGAAATTCCCTACATAACGATCGGCTGAGATGAAATTCCTTCCTTAGCGATTGGTTGATATAGAAATTCCCTCGCTAGCGATTGCCTGAGAAAGAAATTCTCTTCCTAGCAATTGGTTGAGATAGAAATTCTCTCCCTAGCGATTGGCTGAGGTAGAAATTCTCTCCCTAGCGATTGGCTGAGATAGAAATTCTCTCCCTAGCAACTGGATGAGATAGAAATTCCCTCCATAACAATCGGCTGACTTATAAATTCCCTCCCTAGCGATTGGTTGATATAGAAAATCCCTCCCTAGCGATTGCCTGAGAGAGAAATTCTCTTCCTAGAGATTGGCTGAGACAGAAACTGTCGCCATAGCGATTGGCTGAGATAGAAATTCTCTCCTAGCGATTGGCTGACAGAAATTTTCTCCCTAGCGATTGGCTGAGATAGAATTCTCTCCCTAGCTATTGGCTGAGGTAGAAATTCTGTCCCTAGCGATTGGATGAGGTAGCAATTCTCTCCTTAGCGATTAGCTGACAGAAATTCTATCCCTAGCGATTGGCTGAGATAGAAATTCTCTCCCTAGTAATTGGCTGAGACAGAAATTCTCTCCGTAGCGATTGGCTGAGATACAAATTCTCTCCCTAGCAATTGGCTGAGATAGAAATTCTCTCCCTAGCAATTGAATGAGACAGAAACTGTCGCTATAGCGATTGGCTGAGATAGAAATTCTCTCCTAGCGATTGGCTAACAGAAATTCTCTCCCTAGCGATTGGCTGCGATAGAATTCTCTCCCTAGGTATTGGCTGAGGTTGAAATTCTCTCCCTAGTGATTGGATGAGGTAGCAATTCTCTCCTTAGCGATTAGCTGACAGAAATTCTCTCCCTAGCAATTGGTTGAAGTAGAAGTTCTCTCCCTAGAGATTGGCTGAGATAGAAATTCTCTCCCTAGCGACTGGCTGAGATAAAAATTCTCTCCCTAGCAATTGACTGAGGTAGAAGTTCTCTTCCTAGCGATTGGCTGAGTTAGAAATTTTCTCCCTAGCAATTGGCTGAGATAGACATTTTCTTCCTTACAATAGGTTTAAGATAGAAATTCTCTCCCCTTGGAACTTGTGGTTCCTCCAGTTTGAAACTTTCCTAAACCTTGCCAACCCTACATTAAGTCAATCCTATACTTGTGACAAGACCTTGATAAAATAGTCATAAGAAGATGATAGATAAATAAAAAAAAATAACGCCATAATCTGGTTATAGTAATTTTGAAATCCAGAACTTTTTGGAAATCTGTAAAATCAAATTGACAGATTCTGGAAAATAAAGTGTGATAAAACTGTGTGAGGAACTCGGCCCAGGAGTCATATTATCTCAATCTTAATTTGTTTGTTATCTGTTGCTTTTTCTAGGACGTTGGACCGCCCATGTACAGGCCGGAAGAGTACTCAGTCCACATGCAGCGCTGGTTATCGGAAGGGGTCTCCACGTACCATGAAAACAATGGTTCGGGTGATGACGCCAGCGATGACCAGGGATCTGGAGACTCGAACGACAACCTGTACCTGAAAGAACTGTCCAACATTTCCGACCTGTTACGAAACTTGAAGATTGACTTGAAGCTAGCACACACAAGGTAGGTTGCTTCCTTATCTGTTTCTTTTAACGTGTGCAAATGGATGATATGAATTGATGCGGAGTGTTGTCACGTCAAAACTGTAACGTACTTAGGTGGAGAATTGGCACATATTGTGTTGAGTAGCGTCTTCATCCAGTAGAGAATCAAACCGTATTGACGTGTTGAGTAGCTTTTTCAGCAGAGAATTACTGCACACTGGGCTTAGAGGCCACTCAGTAGGCTACCGTGTTTGCTAATTCTCTACATGCGAAAATACTACTCAGCACAGTAAGTACCAATTCTCTACCTGCTGAAGAAGCTAGCCAGCAGTGTAAGCGAATCCTCTACCTGATGAACAAACTACTAAGTACAGTATGTGCTAATTTTCTACCTGCTGAAGATGCAACTCCGCAGTGTGTGCAAATTCTCTACCTGCTGAAAAAGCCACTCTGCAGAGTGTGCTAATACTCTACCAGCTGAAGATGCAACTCAGCACAATGTGTGCGAATTCTGATAAAAAAAAAGCAACCCAGCAAAGTGTGCGCTAATTCCCTATCTGAAGAAGTTACTCAGCACATACTTCTTCAGCAGGTAGAGAATTTCCGCTCATTTTGCTGAGCAGCTTCACAGGTAAGGAAATATCACACAAGGTGCTAAGTAGCTTTTTCCTCAGGTAGGAAATTAGCACACACTCCTATGTACTTCTTCAGCAGGTAGAGAATTAGTCCACGCTATACGAACAGCTCTTTCCGCAATAGAGAATTAGTTAACACTGTGCTAGTCCAGCAGCAAGTAGCACACTAATTCTCTAACTGATGAAAATCTTCAGCAGATTGTGCGCTAATTCTCTACCTGCCGAAGAAGCCACTCAGCGCATTGTGTGATAATTTTCTACCTGATGAAGCTACTCATCACGATGTGTGCTAATTTTACACTTCCTGAAGTAGCTACTCATCACACTGTCTGCTAATTCTGTTGAAGAGGGACTGGATTAGCAGACACTCTGCTGATTAACTTCTTCAACAGATACAGATTAGCAGACACTGTGATGAGTAACT
>JAHWFP010260451.1:0-12811 GCA_023313725.1 Lithobius niger
GTGCAGAGTGCTCCTAACTTAATTTGGATAAGCACTATTCTTGGCTACAGGAAATCATCTGCAGACAGTGACAATAGGCAAACGAAAAGCGCATGCTTTTTTTTTGGGGGGGGGGGGGAAGGGGAGGGAGTTACATCACTTTTGGACTTTGGGTGTGAGGGGATCAAAATATTTTCTCATGGTCTCGAAGGGGATGGTGAGTCACCGAATATATTTGGTGGGCACATTTTCGTCGTTTCAGCCGGGGGGGGCCCCCCGGTCCCCGGTGATAAATAATAACCGGTCCATTAGATACGAAGGAGTAGAGGTAAAAACACGCGCGCACACACCGTACGTTTAATGAGGTAGATAAATTTCTATTCGATTCTATTCCATCTCCCACCCCACGTTCCGTCCTATCTACAAAAAATTTCCCCCGACGTAGTTCGTTTTCAAAGGGTTAATATCGCCTGATTTCCAACAACAGAGACGGGTTCTATAAACTAACGAGATTTGTAGAAAATTTCTTTGCAAGGGTGGGACTTGTCGTCATTCTTTCCCCCACTCTCCCGAGCTTGTTTTGCTTCCCATACCCAAATACTTTAAAACACCCTAGGAAAATAATCAAACACAACATTGGCCTTAATGGAGTTTTCATGTAGGAAACATTGGATTAGGGTTTGGCGCTCTCATCTGCCACTGCCTGTTCAACAACGGAGGGCAAAGCAAACAAACAAAGTTGAGGTTCGCGTTTTGAATCTGATAAAAGGAAGAGAAAGGAAGAGCGACCAAGACTGAATGCAAATTACTATCGATTTCTCGAATTTTAGGCCTGGCTGCCCTTCGCTGACCACTTGCTGGCTAAAGCTGGACTCGCAAACCATACAACTAACTAATGGCCCATCTCTCTTTTTTTTTAAAGCGAATTAATGACTCTCTTCCGGTTCGCCGACTGCACTTCAAAATGGCGTCGGTAAAAATACCAGTACCCATCGAGAAGATGTAATAACGCCACATTCACTGTTTGGCTCCTATTTAGAAACCAGTCGTTTAGCTAAAACGTGTTGTGGGTTTAATTCCGGATCTCAAGCGTTGAAATTATGCCACCCCAGAGAAGTTGCTCTGACGGCGTCATTTGTGAAATCTACCCAAGCCCAAGGTCCTTGGAACTCAGAAGGCTGACAGAAGACTTATATATGGTCTATTACATTTTGCACGAAAAAATTTTAGGAGACTTCCATGGGTTTTTTTGAGCTGAGGGGCAGTATGTACACCCTTGGCCAAGCTTGGAAGCTCGTTCCTGGAACGTCCAGGTTGAATTGTTCGCAAAATTTTTTATTTCTAATCGCGTGATCAAAATCTGGAATGCACTTCCGGCATCTGTTGTCTCGGCGTCTACTCTATCTCAGTTCCGTTTGCGGCTGAATAAATGGAATCTTAATACTTTTTTGTCCCAGTTTTAATGGGTATTGTTTTTTGTCAGCAGTTTGGTTTTATCTTTAACCTG
The DNA here is from genome assembly GCA_023313725.1 of Lithobius niger. NCBI lineage: Eukaryota > Metazoa > Arthropoda > Chilopoda > Lithobiomorpha > Lithobiidae > Lithobius > Lithobius niger. Next base: position 1,487 of record JAHWFP010260451.1, read on the forward strand.
CCAAACTAATTCGGCGTTTGGTGAACCAATTTAGTGTAAATTTCTTTTTTATTACTATATTGTTGTTTGTTTTATTTTGTAGTGTGTTTTAACCTTTTATGCATGTTTAGTAAGTCAGGCACAGTGTTAGTGGTACTTTGGTATCCTTCTGTTAACCTGTTTTCACTTTTTTGTGTGACATAATTATTCTTATCTTATATCTTATCTATAATCTTATCTTATCTATCTATGATATATCTTATCATAACGTCATATTGTAACGCCCCATTGTCACTTCAAAATTAATATTCATTGTTAGTTGAGATGATGCCATGTGACCAATTATTGTTAACAATACGTAGCATTAATGTATACCCATTAATTGTAATGGCTCGAGCTCACTGGTCTTCTGCCCGGTGCTGCCCACAATTAGGGGTGAATCGAAAGAGAATTCATACCGCCACGATCCTCCCATCGACCCACATCCAAAGGTAATTTCGGATTTAGTTATTAGAAATATTTCCCTTTTTTGCCCCTATTCCCCTAACTTAAATTCAACCAGGACCAACCCTGTTGACAGTGTGTCATTGCAACAAACCCCGTAACTGCCAAATTCGCCATTCAAACCAAATCATAGCCCGAAATCCATCATGATTCTATCTGACCCGAGTAAGCCTTTATGGCATTTATGGCATTCCATTTAAGGCCCTAAACCAAGGCAAGAGTCGCTCCCATTCGTCAGGTGGAGCCTGGGCGGATTATCGCTCCAATTTATAATTAAAACATGATTGGAACTGAACCAATATTCTCCTTATTCCACCTGCTTGGTTTTAGTTTGGAGTTCACCCAATCCGTAGCTTGCCCCCCCCCCCCCCACCTGTTATTTTGCTTACCTGGACCCTCAACTGTGGTGTTGGTGTCGGGGAGTCGTCGCACGTACCAATAATCGCGACAAATGGAGGTAAAAACAATGGTAAAAACAATTACCAACAAAAAACGTCAAGTGTGCCGTAAAAAAAGGGGTTATATGATTGAAGTTTCACTTGACTTGTTAAAATGTACACGGATAAAAATTGACGATTTGTAACCGCCTTACATGATCGGCAACACGCAACTCACGAAGCAAACACTTCGTAGTTCGACTTGCCTCAATCATGGCGGCCTGCCAGCCTTCCAATTACTGCAGACTCAGGAATTGGACAGCTGCCAGCCGCCAGGTGGAGACACGGGTCCTCTGCAACCCAGTTGGAACCGGATCGAACCTGTTCGCCAGTAGCCTCAGGCAAGAGCCCATTGTTCTCCAGAGTATAAAAGAAGCCTGGAGTCGACGGCTCAAGCGAGTTAGTGGGTGGGATCTGACTGAAAGGTTGGATCCCTGACTACGAGGTGCAGCAGAAGGATAAATTCTGCTGATAGCCTAATATGTAAACGCTATGTGCATAGTCCCCTAGCTATGCAGTAAGGAGTGAATTAGGATCGAGCATTGTGCCTTGTGAATAATCGTCCACTTCCTTAGCGACCTTACATATTTTTAATTAAAATAATCAAATGTACAATAAATGAGAAAGTTGCATCTGTTTAAGTGCTGTTGTGCTTTATGTTTTAAATATATGATTGATAAAGCACAGCAACACTTAAACAGATACAACTTTTCCAAGATGAGAGTTGGTGACGTCATTGCTTTGAAACCAAAATAATGGCGTGCTTTCAGAATGCCGGCTTGTAATGGTGCCTTCCGTCTGTTGGCACGATATAACAAACTTTGCGTATTTTCAGTCGCATTTTTGAGTATATTTATGTAACTTAATACACTTTAAAACAATTTAAACATTTGGAGAGATGCAGTTTACATTCGATCATAAGTATTCGTTCGGTTTTGTTTTTGCAGTTTTGTGTCAATTCATCCAATTGGTCCAGCAAAATAAACAGCCAATGAGAAGCCAGAACGCGTAAAAATGCTGCGAAATAAGTCAATGACATCATACACGACGTAACAGACGCATTCAAATCACTAAACATGGCCGCGGCTGCCTTGCCGGTGTACCTCGTAAAAATCTAACGCTGTTCCTCGCGCTGCTGGTTAGTACTGAGCGGACCGACCCTATCAAATCCGCATGTAATCAAAAGTCCCTGGCGCCATGTTTGTTGCTCCGCCATTGTTGACACGCGGAAACAAAATGGCTGTTAGGGCCCGCTTCTTTTGTTTCCGTCTCATTCCGTAAATAAACAAGCGTTCTCGTGCTCCACGTGACGCTGCGAGACGACAAGCAAGGATAAAATCGATGAATGGACAGACAAACATACAGACAAGACAACTGAAACGGAAGAACGAACAGCGGTATGCGAGGCATAATGGGATCAGCCGGGTCATGAAAAGGCCCCGTCTCTTGTTTTGCCCGCCAAATAATGAGATGAACGACTCTTCTTCACCCCCACCCTCCACCCGTTCCCTGGGGCTCCAACCTCCAGGACGGGCCAATTAATGCAAAACATGGCCAACTTCGTTCGTTCGTATATACACTCTTTTTTCTTTCTTTCTTTTTCTTGTTTCAGGCAGAGGACGAACTACACGAGAAATCAGTGGAGCGATGCGCATGCGCGTGTGTGGTGTCACTGTCAGGCTTGACGACAGGCACGGTGGTAAGAGAACCCAAGATGGTTGCGAGCGGCACAAGAACTCAGACGCAATTTGCACTTTTATGGTAACCGATTTCAATTCCGGGAAAAGAGAAGCAAAAAAAAAAATCCGAGTCGACTTTATTCCGGCGAGTGAGCTGTAAGTACGGCTGACTTTCCGACAACAACCCAACCAAAATGATTCCACGCAAAAACTTGCACTTTTACGAGCTGAACCTAAAATCTGATCGTGTAGGACAATAGTTCCGTGTCGTAATGCAGTAGTACACTTAACGAAGTAAAGATTAACGGTACCTTCCTAAACGACCAAACACAGCGAACCAAACGCACCACTGTTGGTGACAGTTTGGCACATTCCCTGCTAATATCCGTGTTGATGCGGCTTGATTGACGTCACCATCGTCAGCGATGAATCTGTTTCGTCAAAACTGTTTCCTCGCGCATGCTCAAACCTCCACCCGGCCAACAAACCACCTCCCTGAGATGGTTCGCAATTTGGCATTGCTCTCACCTGGTCAAATCCATTAGGCAGGTCTGGTTGCGGTGAAATATGACGTATCGAATAATCTGCTGAGCTTGTTGAGCTCTTTTGTGGTTTAGGAAGGTACTGAACGACTGACGCCAACATCACTGCGCACGCGCGACGTCAAGTTTGGAGCCAAACTGTCTCTAACAGTGGTGCGTTCTGTTCGCTCTGTTCGGTGCTTGAGGAAGGTACTGTAAGAAAGAGAAAAAAAAAAGAAAAAACTGTCCGGCCAAGGACTCGAAACCAGGACTTCCCAACTAAAGTTTGGAATTTCTCCAGTTCGTAGGCTCATATCAGACTTAAATGTGACTTGCTCCATGTTACACAACTTTTTTTTTTTTACCAAGTTCCCTAACCAATTTAGTGAGAAACAGACCAGCTATAGTCTATTCCACATTATGTTTGCAGGAAACTTGATTGTATGACGCCCAGTTTCCCTGTACTACGAGTGCAAAAACATGTGGAAATAACGCATGTAGACTCTACACTGTTACTGTTAGAGTCTACGAGTGAGATCCTTACATGTTAGTGCAAGGAAACGGGGCGTCATACAGTCAGCTTCCTGCAAACATAATGTGGAACAAAGTTTAATTTAGTAACTGCTGCAGTCACTAGCTATTCATTAAACTCCCCAAATATCGTTTAGTGCCGAAAACGGCCAGTTCCCTAACTAATTTACTAAAGGACTGATTCCCAGCTAGTTTAGTAAACTGCTAACAGTCACTAACTATTCAGTAAACTGCCAGATCCCATCCCGTTTAGTGCAGCTCCCCATCCAGATCAGTAAACTGCTACGAACCTGCTATTAAGGAAACTGCCATATCGTTTTAGCACAGTAAACAACCAGCTCCCTAATTTAATAAAGGGCGCATCCCATCTGGCAAGATTTCCGTTTAGTGCAGTAAACAGCTAGGTTTTTTAAGTAATTCGCTAAAGAACAGATCCCCACCTAGTTTAATAAACTGCTGCGGTCCCTAACTATTCAGTAAGCAGCTAGACCCCCAGTTTAGTGTCGTAAACAACAAATTTCCCTAACTAATCTAGTAAAGGAAAATCTCCATTGCAGTAAACTACAGATTCCCGTTTAGTGAAGTAAATAGCAAAGTTCTCTAAATAATTTGCTGAAGGACAGATCCGCATCTAGTTAAGTAAGCTGCTACGATCCCTAGTTATTCAGTAAGCTACCAAACCCCGTTTAGTGCAGCAAACAGCCACAGTTCCCTAACTAATTTAGTAAAGGAGAGATCCCCAGATAGTTTAGTAAACTGCTACAGCCCTTATCCAGTAAACTTCAGATCCCTGTTTACTGCAGTAAACTGCCAGTTCCTTGAATTAGTTCCATAATTTATTAAACGACAGCTCTCGATCCAGTTTATAAAATTGCTACATCCCCTAGCTATTAAGTAAATTTCCAGAACCCTGCTCATTTAATACAGTAAACAACTAGGTCCCTAATAGAGTAAAGGACAAATCCCTAAGTAAATTGCTACGAACCCTAGCTATTTAGTAAACAGCCAGACCCCAGTTTACTGTAGTAAACATCTATAGGTTCCCTAACTAATATAATAAAGGACCGATCCCCCATATATTTTAGTAAACTACTGCGATCCCTAGCTATTCAGTAAGCAGCCAGACGCAGTTTAGTGTAGTAAACAGCTAAGTTCCCTAACTAATTTAGTAAATAAAAGTTCCCATCTAAATAAATTGCTATGATCCCTAGCTATTTAGTAAACTACCTGATCCCTGCCCGTTTAGTACAGTAAACAACAGTTCCTAAACTAATTCTGTAAATGGCAAATCCCCATCTGGGTTCGTAAACTATGCATCCTAGCTATTCAGTAAACCACCAGAACCCCTAGTTAATGCAATAAACAGCCATTCCCAAACCATTAATAAAGGCCAGAGCTCAATCTAGTTTAGTCGACTGATAACGATCCTGCCAGATCCCCATATAGTGGAGTATAGTAAACAGCCAGGACCTCCAACTAATCTCGTAAACGACAGATCCCCAGCTAGTTTAGTAAACTACTACAGTCTCTAGCTATTCAGTACACTGACGAACCCCCGTTTAGTGCAGTAAACAGCCAGTTCCCCAACTAATTTAATGAAGGACAATTCCCATTTAGTTTCATAAGCAGCTAAGTCCCCAAAACTATTTCAATTAACTACCAGATTCCCGTTTAGTGCAGAAAACATGCAGGTTCTTTAGCCAATTCAGTCAACTCCCAGATTCTCATTTTAATCTTTTGACATTGCCTTACCCCACCCTCCTTTACCTTACTTACACACCTCATTGACCCCTTAGAGCTTCCGTATCGTCGTCAATTGCCGAGACCCGGTTATTTTCAATTTTCGAAGTGTGGTTACCATAAAGTCTGCCGCTAAACCCTCAGCGAGCTCTCCCGCAGTAAAGACGGAGAGGCCATCAACGTACAGAAGTGTACACACTCTTAAAACGCGCTGCCGAGAAAACTGCAGAGGTTTTAAGTCCTATTTTGCCATTTCCATTAAATTCCGACTCAGCGATGGGATTAGGATGTAAAATTGATGGGGATTAAAGGATCTGGATGGAAAAGCTAGACGATCAGTCAAGGTAAATCTCCATGAGACTGCGTTTGGAATGGGATTAAGGGAATCAACTGTGGGTCGCTTTTCCGGAAACAAGACACCGAAACCAAGGTAATATTCCCGTGAAAGTCACCGATAAGCAACGACTCTTGAAAAGAGGGGGGGTTAACCCTTTGTTGGCGACAAAGGAAGCCTACTCAATTAACTCAAATTCGCCATTGTTCATTACAGCGCAGGATGGGCCACATCCATATCAGTGAAGGGTACAAGTCAATTCCAGACTTGGAAGTAATTGACTCAATTCCACCTTAACGGAACTCGGGTGGAATTCTTTCGCCACGACTGAGGGATTCCATTCGGAGACTGTTTACTTGTGGGCAAAATGAGTATATGCGCGTCACATTCGTTTTTTTGGCACGCTCTGTTGAGGTTCCTGAATTCTGATTGTAGTTTTGGAAGGTACCGATAACTGACGTAGCAAGAATTACTCCGTATGAAGAGACAAACTGTCTGCAGAACAACGATTATGGTTTCATGACTTTGGGAGGCACTTTCTCATTTGCTGATGTAGCTTATACGTCATTGTTTTTGGCTGCAATACCCCAGTGCTTCTACAAAATTAAAATTTGTGCGCTTCAGCCCTTAACTCCTTTCCATCAAATTTCCCTCGAACTTCGGACTCGGGGTGGAGTTGACTTGAACCTAAGTCAATTCCAGATAAATGAATTAACAGGAACTAATTTTATTACGATCGAATTCCACTGACTTGAATGGGACATTACTGCGGTATTTGCAGAAATTATAAATCGACTTTACAGTAAGTGACTTGACACCATCGGTTCAGTATAGGTTGAACGTTGACTTGACTTGGACTAAGTCATTCATCGTACAAACAACCACGGGGATTTTATCGATCACGATTTGGTACGAAATGCCTTGCTTTGATGTGATCTGATTATAGTTAAAACCAATCCAGGACAATTTCTCAAAAATTCAAATGAATTCAACCCGGTCGTAGGCCCCCGCTACCTCACAAAATCGTTTAAATTATGGGCAAGTTCCAAAATTAAGACATAAATTTGTCCAAAATTTTGCTGGAATCGGATTGACCTGAATTTGGTACCAAATCCAGTTACGCAAATATTCTAGATCAGTACCAATGGAAGCGTTGAATCCGTAATGATGTCCAGGAGCTCGTACTGTAAAAGAGGGAACACATTTCAGTTATTGAGTTAAGGGTGGGTGGTGGGGGTGGGAGAAACCATCAAACAAAAATTTGCCAGTTTCATCGCAGCGGGCCCTTTACAATCCAATAAATCGTTACGATTCTTAGCTGGTTCATTGATCTTCAAGGGTGAAGTGATTTCGATGTATTGGGCGCCGAACTCCACAGCCAACAAGACAAACTCATCCTTATGGAGACAGTCTGCACCTTTCATACGCAGGAAATCGTAACCAACCTCAATACAGAGTTTCAAAAGTGTCTGTTGGGGGAATATGACGTCATCTTTCGACACGACCGAGGGATTCCATCCAGAGGCAATCGATAAACTGTTGCGTCCTGGGCGTACAAAACTCAACCACCTCGTGGGCGGAATCAGGAAATGCGCGTTGCAGGTGACGGTCCGATCTTTAGAACGCTCTCTTGAGTTTGCAGAGTTGTGATTGGAGTTTTGGAAGGTACCAATAGGCTGCCATAGCAACCAACATCATTTCTTAACGAACCAACTGTCTCTAGAGGAACGATTAGGATTAGGTTTGGGTTTAGGTTTACGCTTAGGTTTGACCAAGAATTTATAGGGTTGGGAGGAGAATTTGTGACTGAGACCCATACTAAAACGTCTTGGATACAATCACATTAGTTCAGTCTTAGTTTATAGAGGGCGCCACGTGTTTTATGTGGGAATTTCTACCCAGTTTTTAGCCTAAAATTAAACTAAACCAAACGAAACTAGCTTATATTTAATTATTATTTAGCCTAGCTTAGTTGTAATTTAGTTTACTTTAGATTTGGGCTGAAAATTGAGCAAAAATTACCAGATAGAACACGTGGCGACCTCTGAAAACTCGGATTGAACTAATTGGGACGAATCTAACGTGTTTCAATAGGGACTTTTTAGAGTTACAAATTCTCCTCCCAACCCTATAAATTCTTGGTTTGACCTATATTGACGTATAAAATTCTATGAGCACTTGTTTCCGTTGACCTGCCTGTTTTTTTGGTTTTTTTTTTATCCAGTGCCACGTACACACTATACTCGAGGGCCATTCATGGAAACTGGCGGTTCAGGGATCCAATCGGGGCTGTAAGAAGTACTTTTTTGCGGTACTTTTTTGAAGTACCCGTCTGGAATGCCGTTAGTCCCGAGACAGTTGGTATGAGTACCGCGGGTGAGTTCCGTAGAATGCTGCGCACTCAGAATTTTCAGGCGTTTATCAAAAGACCAAATTAGACATACAGGCGCTCCGATGTGTTTATCTTTTCCCATGCTTAGACCTGGAGTTAGTGGCTCACAAACCTTCCAGTAGCCCTCCACACATTTGTGGAAAATGGTATATAATTATTATTTTGATTTCGTGGTGTTGGAAGTCACTTTCTGATTTTGCAGATGTAGCTCCAGCCATTATTTTCGGCTCTAATACCCCAGTGCTTCTATGAGAATGACACTTTGTGTGTTTTAGCACGAAACTCCTTTCCAGACTTAACTTCCCGAGACCGAAGGTCAAGGGAAATTGCTGAGGAGAAGTTGAGTGCTAAAAACCACAAATTATTCATTTCATAAAAGCACGAGTGGCATTCGGTGTGAGAATTTTTGTTTCCTTTCCGCAAAAGGATTGCCTGGAATGGGTGGACTTACCTATGGGCAAAGACTTGAAATACTCGGTAGTGAAACTTTAGAAGTACGTCGGATCAAAATTGATCTGAGGTGTTGTTATAAGCTCATTTGAGGCCTTACCCAATCAGGGCCAATAGATCCCTCCCACGTCCCCTTTTGAGCTAAAGGAAGGAAGACCTCTTAGGGCACATCCACTTCGAATTGTTTGAGATTCTTTTGTAGATAGTATTCTTTTATTCTTAGAGTTGAGCGGATTTGGAACTCTTTGCCATGTGAAATTCCTATGGCCCCTTCGTTGTAGAGTTTTTAAACCTAAGCTTTAGGGTTGCCTGCAATCTTGACAATCTTGTTTTTAAATATCGAATTTCCCTTGATTTGTAAACACACTGGAAGTGGCCTTGTGCCCATCCCATTCCTTTTTCCGAATGGAATGAAGTCATTATCATTATTATTATTATTTACAATAATAAAGTAACTTATGTAAAAGAATGTATTTATGTAACTTGATATAATATAATGTATGTAACTCTGGATCTTGATGTAACATAATGTATGTCTATATGAAACAGTGTGGCCAGTGAGGGCGTCAAATGTGATGATAAAACAAGTGTCGAATATGAATATGATGTATTGTATCTCACACAAGCTTTGGAAAACGCTTCGAGGATTACAAATTGTAAAAATTGTAATTTATAATAAAGTTATTATTATTATTAATAAACCAGAGTTAAAAAAAATTTTTGCAAGTAATTAAATAGAAAATAAAACTTTACCATAAAAAATTAAAATAATAAAACGGGCTGTTGAGTTAATTCATGTTATTTATGGTATTTCTTTTAATATACATATTTAATAATTAATTGTTAAATTGAAACGAAAGTAGGCTAAGTTAGTTCAAAGTTTTTGATTGTATCTAAATTTTTATGTTATTTATTGAAATATAATGTTTGTGTTTGCTGCTCAACAAGCTTTTCTAAGCTTCGAGCATTTGTGATGCAAATAAAACTATTATTACTATATTATTAAAACGATTCTCCAAAGTAATTTCGATTTATAGTTTCTGTTTCGATTTCGATTTTCGATTAACGATGTTTAGTTTTACGATGTTAACAATGTTTTCCCCTATTTGGTGCAGCATTGTTAGCACCCATCGCAGTTCGTCATCCAACGCGTAATTTCCTTTGCTTCAGCGTTGGGACTTCGTATTAAGTAAACCTAAACCTCATTTTAATCCGCTCGTAAACATAAAAGCTCAGAATTCTGACGAGAAGCGCCTTCGTGTTCCGTAATCTGACGATTCACGATGGTGACGTCATTGCCCTGATATGCCCATAACAAAAATGAAAGTAAACTGCTTCCCCTACGTGGAATATACTGTATGGATCTGTGGTTTGTTTGTCAGTGATCATTCTGTGACAAGTAAAGCATTGATTTATATAACTACTAAGTAGAAAGGTGTGGTCTTTTCCGTCTAAGTTGAGCATGGTGGTCTTTTTGCGGAAAAAAAAATATTTTCAACGAAGCGAACAGCGATTTTTGCTTACTCAAAATTCTCAATGTAAGCAAGTAACTTCTTTGTTTGATTCCAGTTGCATTAATTTTTTGGGTCTTAGGAAGTTGTGGCGATAAATATCTATTCTCCAATTCTGAACTCGCTTTCTGTCAACTAACCAGCTATAACTTAGATGGCCTGACTTGGACAGGCGGTTGGTTACGAGGTACTAAAAACTGTAATGCTGTCAGTGACGGACTGGCCAGGGTCAGAAGGGAGTGAAATCCCTCCTGACCGTCCGACTGAAACAGCAACTAATAGCAGAAATGGTTTTATTTACTTATTTGATTTTTTTAACTAAAACATAGAACTTTTGTGTGACGCCTTAAAAAGCTGCTAATGTGGGGAGAAATTTCCGAGATGTGATGTTTGCTACTAGAGAACAGATAGTTTCAATGTAAATGTTGGCGGCTCGTCGTATTCCATAATCAAGGCTGCCACTTGTCATAACGACATGTCATAAATATCGTCAAATAATACAGTTTTTAGAAAATGTTGTAAATAATTCATCGTAAGTATCCAATACGGAAGTCAAGATTTCTAAAAATATCTTTTTTAGCGATTATATGGTTTTGAAGTCTAACTTCTGTTGTTCCAGATTTTCTACTAATAAATTCGGGATATAGCAAGGTTTAAACACGTCATGTTTCAATGTTTTCAAGAACAGGTAGCCCGAGTAGTCATAAGCAACATTGACGGTGGGGTAAGGGGGTGAGTCTGATTGTTTTGGATCTTAGGTTGGGGGGGGGGGGGGGCCCAGCAGCATCCGGATCTTAGAGAGCGTCATGAAAAATTGTAGGTGACATTTTCATTTTATCTAACTACTTCCCCACCAATGCCAAGCGCTTTAAAAACAAGTAAGTAAAATGGGTTAAAATAGTCCTTAAGTTGTTTAAAAAATGAAAAAGACAAGATGTCCGTTTGTCATAAAACCGTCATAAAACTCGGATCCGTTTTGTCATAAAATTAAAATGAAAATTTGGGATTTTGGCGCGGGAGCCCTGCACAATCTCCTACTTTGCTAAGATGATGGATTCACTAGTTGAGCGAGGTTTTTCTCCTGGTCTGTGACCGTGTCAGTCTCAACCTGAATACAAGGCACCAAAAAAAATTCGCGAAAAAAATCTCACAATCTCTCCTTTTCCCTTGGGCGCTACACCCGCCCTCACCTAGAAAACAGATCCTATCTTTTGTTTGCACTGAACCAAGTACACACATCGTAGTTG
>JAHWFP010260452.1:4065-21476 GCA_023313725.1 Lithobius niger
CCTTCCACCCTTACATACATCGTTCCTTCCACCCATCCACCCTTCCTCCTTTCGTTCCCTACATCCATCCTTCCTTCCATCCATTCTTCCTTCCTTCCTTCCTTCCATCCATCATTCCTTACATCCATACATCCTTCGATCCATCCTTCTTTCATCCATTCTTCCATCCTACCATCTATCTACCCTTCTATCTAACCATTCACCCGTCCTTTCTTCTACTTGCCATATTTTCTTCCATCCATTCTTCCTCCCTTCCTTCCAATCCCTCCCTCTCTTCCTTTCATTCTCGTTGTTGTTTGTTTTTAGGACGGACGAACCCAAACTTGGTTATACAGGATCATTTCACATTGGTTCACAACAACGAATTAACGGATTTATTAAAAAGCATTAAAGCCCCCAAACCACGCTCCTTATAGTAAACGAACCTCTCATGCTACCTGGTGCTGTTTGTCGTTCTTAACTTTTTTCCCTTCCTTCCCCAATCTTTCCTTTCAGACTTCGCGCAGGAACAATAAACTTCCTAAAACCTCACCGCCGGAAACTCACCGCCAGAATATACGAAGAATGAAAGTCTGACAGTGTGCAGTCAGATCTGTGAAGGGGCGCTCCTCGCATAGATTTCTTTCTTTATGATATTTAGTTTACTTTCTTTATAACGTAGTACATGATCAACTTACATTAAATAATAATAATAATACACTAACAAAAATTGGCAACTAAAAAAAAATGCTTGGAATTTTTTCCGTAGATTTTTTTTCCTTTCATTTTTTTTCTTAGGATTTTATTTCTTTCTCGATTTTCTTACTCTGGATATTTTTACCTGAATTTTTCCCGTGTACCACTTTCGACCGGTGTAGACGAAAGGTATTCTCGTTAACACAACAAACTAAAAAAAAAAATTATTCAAAATTTTTAATCTATATAATGTTTCGCTTAGGAGCAGACTTGATGGCGGCATTGTTAGGGAGGATTAAACAAACGAAGCTTCAACAATCAGCAAGAGGGCGAGTGGGCTCATTCTTGCCACGGTAGCAAAGAAAAAGGGCGAGCGACCGACAATGAGAACGGATACGCGCTCTAACAATTAGAAACAAACACTATTACTTCAATAATGCTGACTATTGCAGCCGAGTTGAATCAGCGGGAATCGGCTAGACCGGCGTATGTTACGCCGGGGGAAAACTAGTTTTTTTTAATAGACTAACAAACACCTGTGAAGAAAAATAATTATTATTTATATAAGCGTACATTGTGGAAAAATTACAATAAAATAAAGAAGAAAAAACTTAAAACAAAAAAGAGAAAAACAAACACATAATTACAGCATGCGTGTTCGTATATCACATTTTCAGTTTTCATTTACGTAATTCCATCACGATACCATTTATAGATTCGTATCCGAGTTTGTTTGCTTCTTCTGTCTAGTCCTTTTTCCAAAGCTCATTTGGAGCGGAAACGTTGCCATGGTAACCGTTGATCGCCTACTTACGCCTGGTTGTTTGTGCCTTTTGGTCGATTGTACGTCAGTCGTTGCTCGGTTACGTCAAACCCCACGAGTTCCTATGCTTCTGCTTTTGTTCAACTGAATAGGCTCGTGTTCGGTAATAAAAATACGAAATCGATTATAGAGGCCTAACAACGATTTAATATCCGTTTATCCATACTGCAGTCTACTCTCCAGAAAACGCTGCATTAAAATGTATTCGAAATTTATTTTTTTTTAATACGAAAAACCGTAACACTAAACTGCTACACATTTTATGCAAAAAAAATCGGCTTGTTTCACACCCAGAAACAATTACGTACTCCTTCGTGATGCAAAATCCCAAACCTACATCCCCACAGTTTTTTTATTTTTCTCCAGCACAATTTTTATTTTTTTTTATCCCGTTAGATGGAAAGTTTTCAGCAGTTGAATGAATCAGAATTGTCGATAAATGCATTCCAGGATTGATCATTGACGTCATTTCCGTTTAATCGTGTTGCCGGTTTTGGTTGGAAGCGAAGGTAAAATTGGCGCCCACGAAGCGCATTAACATGTTTCGCCACTTAGTGACATGACGAGTTTAATGGGAAAATAAGTTAGGAACCAACGTGTGGTCTTGTTGGATGAATTCCAGTCCCCGCTAGACATGAATTGTCTAGGTGATGCGGTCGGCAAAATTTTTCGTCGACCAACGAGTGCGTCCGTGTATTGCAGGTAAGCCAACTCGTCGAGATCAAGGCGGGCATTTGAACGAAGCATTCTTCGGAGTTACTAAGACATTTTTTCGTCGTTAAGAGTTACCGTCGTATTGTAATTGTTATTGTGGAGATATGATTTCCTTTAACTGGAGAAACGTGTCGATGTGCCGATCCACTATCGGTTAAACCAGTACTCAGTACTGACGTTAGTATACGTAAAATTGTAAACTTTAAGGGCGTCTCGAGTTTATTATTTTTTTTTCAACTTGAAGAAGCAGCTATGTGCAATGCTGTAAAACAAACTTAAGTACGAAATAAAGATTACCAAGCTTCGTATTGCTCAAAAGATAAGAAGCCGTAGCAATCTACGATAGGTTAGACTCATTAATAATTAGACTATGGTACATATTTGGATAGAGTTTAAAGCGCCACAGACTAAGGATAAACTGCTGAGGTTATATAAAACGAAAATGGGCAGTTTTGCTAGGAAATACACGGTTTGACATAGGTTCTCGTAAACTTTATAATTAGACTACACTTAGTGCAGACTTTAATCTCTAATAAAACTAGTGTAGGTTTGAAGAAATCGAAGATGGAATAGGCATTCTTATAATTAAATAGTTTCGCTGTTAACGTTGTGTTTTGGTTTCCAATCACTATGGAGGTTTTTTTTTCTCGTTAGCTAATTTTTCCACCTCCTCCCAAGCTATTTTTTCTTCTTTAACCTTCTTTTCTCCCCAGAAATATACACAATCCGATTTAGTAGTCTAATCACAATCCGAATCGGTTGTCCACTCTCACTTCAGCATTGGCATAACTTAACAGCTGTTTTACTTTGGTTTCGTCCTCTTTTTTTTTTTTTAGCTTTCGTTTTTTTTCGTTTTGCTTTCGTTCTTATTTGTATTGTGTAGAGTATAACACTGAACGACTGCAAAATAAAAGAGAACGAAAGCAAAAAAGGACGAAACCAACGTAAAAAAACTGCAAGATTGGAAATAAATAATTTGATAAAGATTAAATTTGGTACAGATATTTTCTTTAATTAAAATAATAATAATAATAATAATAAAAAGGACAGAACAGGATGTAAAATCCAAGAAAACTAAAATACCAAACAAATCTGTAGAGCCCGCCAGATGGTAAATTTTAGGCTGATCCAGCCTAGGCCAAGAAGCTAAATCCTCAAAATGCAGCGTTTTAGGTGTATTTTGAAGGAAGCCATGGTGGAAGCAAGTACATGCAAATGGATGGTTGAAGTTATTTGCATAAAATTTGGTACACACAAAATTGACCTACGGCTGAATCCAAACATAGTCACAAAATGATGATAATAAAGGATGCTTTTGAGTGAGGGAATCTCATTCCATGTAAGCATGACCATAGCCATGCTCTTGCATCACGTAACTCGGGTGTTGGCAAAGTATTGTATCCTGTTTAAAACAATGAACTTTATTTCTCTTTTTACTCCTCCTGTAAAATGAAGAATTTATTTTCGTTCATAGAACCTCGAGTGCATCAAGGCCCTTTTCTTTTTTTAAATCATTCTTTGCCCTAAGGAAAAACTTCTTGCCATATTTAACCTAATTTGTCTTATGTAGGTACAAAAGGTTTGCTTGGATTGTAATACAAATGATACACACACACAAAAAAACGGCCAGACCGGTCATAAACTGTTGCATAACAGCAAAACAGTGACGATCGCTGACTTGGTGCAAAAACATTGTATCTGCAAAATCATAGTTAACAGATAAATTGCTGGAGAGTTGAGTCTAGGTAGCATTTAAATCACACCCAATGTTTTAAAATTTCGTTTTCAACGGGACTTTCATGATGTGGTGTCAAACTGATAAAGGAATTATATGAAGTTGCAGGATAACTGAGTTCAGAACGTTAGTGCAGCTGCGATAGTTTTACACTTGCAATGTTTTTTGCCACGAGCCCGCGAATTGTGGATCATCTGTTCCCTGCACAACAATTATGGAGAAAACAAATTGATTCTACGCTTATTTCATTTTTTTTCTCACCCTACCCCCCAGAACATGATTTACAGGGAAGCCACACATTACATCTCTAAAAACCTGCCCTATCAAACTTTTTTTTACTAGTACTATAGTACTAAAAAGTAGACTATATTGCTTCCCTTCTGAGCAAAAAAAAACACAAGTGCCACAACAAAACCAAACACCAACGACTATAATGAAGATTGTGTCTGTGCATGAAATATTGTGTTGGTCAGTGAATGTTTTTCACCAACAAATTATTTTCTTTTCTTTAGGGAAAGTTCCTACACTGTTGGCCTTCGGTCGGAATCGCTCAATGATGTTCACAGTTTTGGCCCTGCTCACACAGATGGCGTCACATGTGTGTGTAGTGCAGGATCAGACCTATGCCTATCGGGAGGAGTGGACAGGGTAAGTATTTGACTACAAGTCTGTTAGCTTACTCGCATTCTTTTTTATGCTCATTGTGGAATAATAATTTATTAGTTATGTTGTATTTTTTATTTCAGAAAGTTATTCTCTTCAACTTTATCTCTGGAGAAGTAATAGACACATGGAGGGCACATGAAAGGGAAATATCAAAGGTTTGAAAGCTAATTTTAAATTTGACTGAGTAGCAAATTGCTCCATTTATCTAATAATTTTGACAACCATTGTGAATGCTTCATACGAGAATAAATAAAAAAAGAACTAAATCCAGCAGTAAAGAGTAAGCTTTGTGTGGGCTCTCCACGACCCGAACACTGTGAACAATACACCTCCAGAACCCAGTGAACAATATACAAGAGAATGGCTAGGGCCTTAGTATCCAAGCCAATAGGTCGTGAGACCGAGTTCCATCTTTTGACCTATGGGACGTTACGACCCCCTACAGCATTCTTACTAAATCTCAAAGATTAATAAAAAATAGGAAAAAATATTACAAATATACCTTAAAGGAACATACCAGAAGTAAGAAAACCAACATTTAACCAAATAATGTGATTTGCTTCCATTTCCACCTTGTTGCTACTATACTGAAGATAAAAATTCTACCCTAGTTTAAACTTGATCCAACATCAGATGCTTCCAAGATCTATAAACCAATGCATTTACCAACAGAGCTATCATTACAAGAAACATAGCCTTGTAAAAATACTTAGAAAGTGGATGCAACAGTTGACCAAGAAAGGTGATATAACTGGGCATTTGCTCGAACAGGGTCTTACATAGACCGACACTCCCTTGTTTGCAGGGGAACTCTACACATGCTTCTGATGCTACTTGACTGTTAAGGAATAATTTCAGAAAAATGTCATGTCACCAGTTAAGACAAAAGCTACGTTATAAAGCAGGCCTCAACAAAGCAGTGCTAGACAGACATGCTTAACACATACATCTATTTAATGTGCAAACTTTGACTCAGGACTAGAAAACGTGTGTTTGGATGCAGTGCATAGTGTTTGAAAGATGAAATTTCTAATACGAGTTTTCAAACTGCAGATTTGTTATAATTTTTTTTAGGTTGCGTATGGCACTAAGGCAAACATCATCTGCAGTGGCTCAAGAGACAAAACTATTATGCTCTGGCAGCACGGAGTGTTAGAACCCATTCAAATTCTTGCTGGGCACGAGTTGGTAGTGACCGGACTAACTATTTCACCAACAGGTGAGACTGGCATTGCGCAAAGTTGTTAATAATTTGTACCGTACAGAGCAGCGACAATAACGTCATACTGGCAACGAGGCTAGCATCTGGATCCGGTTATTGAGCTAGCTGCCAGGGACACTGGATATAAGGGGAGTTGCGTAGTTGGTCAAGCCAATTCAGTGTGAGCGGATTTCTTGGACCTAAAATATGGTAATTTTTTTTTTATTTTTTGGCAGCTATTGCAATTTTCATTAAGTAGAATATTTTCTTTTCCGATTTACAATCTTAATATATGTCTCACAGCGTTAGGGCTTGGATAAAGCAAACATTTTTTAGGCCTAAGAAATCCGCTCTGACAGCAACGGCTTGGCTAAAGACACCATTACCGCCATTGTATTCAGTACCCCTTGCAGCGAGCTCAACAGCCATCTCCAGAAGCTAGTTTCATTACGAGTACGGTCACTGCTCTATTCTGAAGCTTATATTCTTACGTGAAAAGTAAGCTTGGGTAAGCTTACAGGAGTTTTACCAATTTGCCTTTTAATAATGTGAAGTATCTTAAATGCAACAAAGGCTTCACTTCGTTAAGTAGAGTTTGTAGTGAATCATTTTCTATATAAAACATATAAGGGACATCAGTGGTTCTATTTGTCATTTTCTGATTACACTAGGCTCTAGGGATAAATAATTTCCCATATTTGGCCCAATTTAGTTTCCCTAGGTTTCTAAAAATTACACGCTAGGCCTTAGTACAAATCAAAAAAAAAATTCTCACCCAGCTAAGGAATACTAATCTTCGATGTTTCAAACTTCATCTGAAAACACTTCTTTAGGGGGTTAAACCAAGATGAAAAGTTGACAGGCGAGGAGTGGAAATACAGTTTCAGAAGCGGAAATATTTTTTTACTGTGTCGTAGCCCGCTGCCTGTTGGAGATTATTGGTATCGTGATTTTGAATGAAGCAAGATCTTTGTTGCACGTCTGAGACTGGTGTTTCAGTACACACACTTAAAACGGTTGTTTGATTCCAGTTTGGGGTATGACCTATATTTATGAAGTGCACAGCAGGTACATTATTTATTTATTTATTTAAATTAGTCGTAGCACCATAGGGCATTAAAACGACATCAAACTAGACCAATACAACTATGTATCAGAGTGGCTGCATTGTATGAAAGTATGCTGAGCAACCAAACGTTTCTTGAACGCAATAAAGTATTGATTTTGTACAGTTTCATTTGTTAACTCATTCTAGTCACGGATAGTTTTCGAGGAAAACGAATTAGCCAGAACATTTGTTCTGCACTGATACCTTGTAATCTTCTTAAAGTAGTAGAAAATTGGTCCAACAGCTCAACTAGGTTACAACAGCATACCTGCAAAAGCCCGAATGCAAGGGCTGACGACTGCTGATTTGTGTAGAAGCCACTTCATCCTTGCCTGTCAACTATTCATTATCATGTTTCAACCTTTTGAAGAAGCACTTCAGATGAAACTCAAAATATCAAGGATATGCTTTTTTTATTCCTTTAGTTGGGCAAGAATTTCTATCTTCATTGATACCGTCAAATTTATCTGATATACATGTATTTTTAAAGTCATGCTATGATGGGCTTAGAATACCACAAAATCCTACATTTGTAGCACGGGCTACTGGTTAAAAAATCAAGCCATTTTGACCCAGCTACTACAAAATTCAGAAAGAAAATTTACGGTATCAATAAATGTAGAACGTGTGTCTGACATTAAAAACAGTAAATAATATCACATTTGGATAAAGTATCCGTTTATGCGACAGACATGCTCTCGTATAGATTTTTTTTTTTAAATCAAGCCATTTTGACCTGGCTACCACTAGATACCAGGCTACAGCTGGAGACTGGCTAATTCATGATTGGGAAAACACCTGGCTACAATTAGAGACCAGCTACAATTGAGGACCTGGCCACAAATAGTGGACTTAGGGTAGGGATCGACCGAGTCCGGATCCGGCACCGGATAATGCAGTATCCGGCACCGGATAATGCAGTATCCGGCCAGATCCAGATCCGGTAATTTTTTTAACCGGAACCGACTGGATCCTACGCAAATAATCAACTTCATTTTTTTTTTCTCCTTAATAAATCAATAAGCGGTCTACGAGTATAAAAAATTGTAGACGAACTGCATTACACTGTTAATTATTGTAAAAATATAGGCTACTTGGGACCAACATATTACGTTTTTATAATTTAAAGAAATTGCTTAGGTCAACTACGTAAATGTCCTTACGAAAATATTCAACTTGCAGTACCCAGGAGACTATGAAATGATAACATCCATGCGTTATTCTTCCATTACAGCATCGTTTACAGCTTCCGACATTATTTTTTATGTTTTTAATACAGCAGAAGCACTTTAATAAACACGTATACCGTAAATTTTACGGTATACGTGCTTACTAACACAAATTAAACAAAAGAGACCACACACAACTATATACCTACTTATGTATGGTGTTATCTAGTAGAGCACCATGTGGGCAACAAGATGCCAGATTAGCTACCTGTCATCGAACCCTTCATGTTGCTTCTGCATTGTGACAGGTTGATACCACCATCTAAATACATAAAGGTGGATATTTATTGCCAGTAATAAAAACAATTTTCATTTTGTTTTAGATAATTCTCACATTTGCTCTGGTTCCCGCGACAACTGCCTTCGGATGTGGGATGTTACAACTGGTGACTGTGTAGCAGCGGCTGGCCTTTCTAGGAACTTGGTGGGTGAAAATAATGCCATTATTTCAGAAACAAGGTTAAAAAATCATTGAACTACTAGAAAAATCATTGAAAAAAAAGTGTACAGCTAATTTCACTGCTGAAAATCTTAAAATTGTAACATTTTATTTTGTTGGAAAAGTTCTGAAATGGTCATATTGTCCAAAATAATGAATTATCAGCAGAGCAGGCATGACAAAATAGCTACTTTTTTTTTTTTATCAGCAGTTTGTTTTATTTTTTTGCGTGCCAACTGCAACCAACAAACTACATTAGCTTGGTTGTTACAGTAGCGGACCCAAGATAAAATTGTAGGGGCAACCACAAATCAGCTAGGGGTTGAAATACCATTAATCACTGGATCCACCCCCGGATTTTAAGACTGGGGGGAGGGAGAGGAACGCCAGTTTACAAAACCCCTGATACTGTTTTCATAACTTTTTTACCCATTAATTATTGTTCACTAACTAGCTGTCTTCAATTGAACTTCCTGTCCTCAGGAAATGCTTTACAGGAAAGCCTATGTGTGGCTCTGTCGACAAGGGTTTCTGCAACTGTAATTTATATATTTCTGTTAAGCAATTTTACATTTTTTTAAAGCAAAAATTTTACTCAGTAAGCTAGTCAAGTCGGCCACTCATTCGGCCTTATGCCTGGCTTTGCCTGTTGCAGTTGTTAACCAGTGAACAAACACAGACTGCAAAACTGAAATGGTATATCTTTTGTGTTGCCAACCAGTCATACAGCCAATTTTGTATCAGAAGTTCTTACCCATACTTCGCTACACTTTAGCAGTGGTCTTGTGGTCATGTTGGTCTGAACATGATCAACTCATTATTCAGTTATAAAATACAGGAGGGTAATGTTTTATCCATTGGCATCAACCCAGGCTTCACACAGCTCAATTGTTGCCAGAGCATCGCAAACCGACTCGGTTCGTTGTCCATTTTTTATTACTGAATGATTAACAGCTATCAAATTTGTTAAAGGCTTGATCATGTCCATGTTAAAAGCTTGGTCATGTCTACAAGCCTGTCTAGTGCGACACTAACTAGGGTGCCTGTAACTACATGGCTGACATATGGGAGCCAAACAGCTATACACTTCCAGCGCACCTAGTCTGGCCCTGAACAAAAATACACTTTCTCAATCCCACTGTGACATTTCTCCCATCCACTTCCTACTTCTCACATCCATTCTAGCTCCTTCTACTACATCTCTTTCCTCCACAGTTCAGTTTCCACTCCTGAATCCCCTTTTTTCATCCCTTCCCCTTCTCAGTGCCTCCCACCCTGCACCGGACATACTACGCCACCAACCTCTTGCTATGGACCACTCACTTGGTTCCGCACCTCCTTGTTTTCACGCAGCCTCTTTGTCTTGCACCAACTCCATTGTTCCCTCATCTTCCTATCAACTCCATCGTTGTTTCCTTACCCATAAAACCAGACCACCCATTTCCCCTCTGACCACATCCATCACAGTGAGGCTATCAAATGCTGATATTTGTTCGCTTCGTTAACTCAATGAGTGCGAAGCTTTTTATCGAGTGAATAGTTGTCGCATGATGTGATCTCTTTCATTGCATTGCAGTCTCTTCTGCACCATCCGGGGGGTTCGCTCATCCTCCTCTCAAATTCCAACTTCATTATCGCTTCCCTTAATCTCAAAACTCAACCACCCAATTTCCCCTGACCAATTCCTTTGCAGTGAGGCTAACATACTCTGCTCTTTGTTCGCTTCGCTCACTCCATCAGCGCATCCAAACACGACTTAAAAGTTACAAGATTCTCGCTGGTATGGAACTATTCTTTGGTTATTATTCCTCAACATCATGATGAATTTCTGGAAGGGGAGTAATTTTAACGGTTTAACACCACAGAAGAAAAAAAATACTGTTTACTTGAATTTTCGGAGAAATGTCCGTTCTCCAACATCAGAAGCTCACTATGCAAATGTTCGAAATGCTGCATTTTGACATATATGATCATTACAACCACCAAACCAAATGCAGTAAATTAAAGTGAAAGCAATGAAAAAAAGGCACTCATGTTCATTCTTGCGTGGTAGTAATGAAAAAGGGTGAGCGGTCGGCAACATGAAGGGGTTGTTGATTACACAGTAACAATCGGTAACAAACTAAATATTACACCAGGGTATAGCCAATCAACAACCAATCCAAACGCCAATGTGATAGCATGGCAGTGTGATAACATGGCTACCTACTAGACAAGGTTACATAAACTGCCATGTTTGTAAAGTATTGGATGTTTATTGCCTATACCCAACGTAATATTTTTACGTACTATTGCTACGCTGGGAACAGTTAGCTATTTAATTAAACGGTTTAATTGTGGCTGAACAGTGTTACCTTTTTTTTTTTTTTGGTTGTCAGATGCTAACTGTATAGTTAGAATGACACAACAAGTTTAGTGGCAATGCCAGGAAATAAAATAGGCCTGAACACAAAATGGTGAAATTTTTCTTTAACACTTCACTCCAATTTTTAGCTGGCCTACTTGAAGAGAAGTAGGTGTTTAAACAAATTCTACACTTTTAATTATTAGGATAAAATAATTATTTTACTAAATGGAGTTGAATTACAAAGAATTCAGCAGTCGGGAAAGTTATATTTGAAAAAAAAAAGTTACGTTGTATCGTAGGTAAAGTCTGTTAAGCGTTATTGTTTTAGGTGGGATGGAAAGGATATTGCTCCCAGTGCCAACCCCAAACGGCTGTCAAGGCATTCGTTTGCTATACTAAAAGATGGACAATACGCACAAATTTTCAATACTAATTCCAAAGGAATTTTTTTTAATGGAAATCCTGTATGGACCCTGCTTTTACGAGAAAAAAAATTATAAACCAGCATAAACACATTAAGTATTGTATGGCTGCAGAAACAAAAATTCCAAAACATTATATAATTGCAGGTCACACACATTTCTTGGTCACCGATGGGAGAATTTATTGCTCAGACTGGAGAAGATAAAGAACTCAGGTTAGTACTATGGTAATTTACAAATGCCTGATAAAAGTACCATTTGTAACCATTTTGTTAATAAACCTTGTTCCATTTCATGTTGAGCAATTTGTCAAATTCTCTTTCACTCCAATTGAACGATGAAAGTACTTGTACCATGGAACTAAATTATCCTGTATCAGTTGAAAAGAAGTGAAAGTATGTTCGAGGTCTCTTAGCGTAAAATCTCTGACATCACTAAAGTTAATTTGTAATATTTTTTAACGAATCATTATCCTTTTAAAACCCTAGAACGGCTAAAAGGGACCTCATGGGTACCTGCACAAGTAATATTTGTATGTTGGCCAAATTATTTGTGCATTATTTTGAACATTTACAGAGACTTTCTGCATAATTTAGTTTTAACATAAAGTGAATGTCAGCTACAGCTTTCTGATTTTATAAAAGCTGGTTTTATTTAAAAAAAAACTTACATTGAAAATTCGATACGGTTTTTACTCTGCAAGTTCATTATCAATACTTCAAATTGTTCAAGATAACGTGCACAAACACACATTAAGAAGGACTCATTTATTTGTTTATTTTTACCTCATTCTATCTTAGCTCTGAAGCATACTAATATTTGTGTATATGAACTAGCGCAATTTTGAACTTTTGCAAAGCAGAAAGAAGTGTAGTAATGAGAAAGGCAAACCCGGGGATTAGATCCCTGAACCTATGATCATGACAGCGGCTGAGAAAACGTCCAGAATATATATTGCCCGTATGTGCGGAAAGAGTCTGGTAGTCTCTCACACTACCCTGACTAGTAGGGACTTTGACAGGGGGTCCATTATTGAGTTACCGATCAAGTCAACTTATTTTAAGCAGCTTGGCTAAGATCTGCCAGCGGATACCAGCCCTCGTATGCTTACTTTAAAACTACCAGATTATAGTTCCCTCGCCCCATCTTTTAGAAACAATCTACGATAAAGTTTAAAATGTAGCAGGTTCAATACGCTTCAGACTGCCAGTGACACTTGCACTGCATGCAGTCAGGAACCATCACTCTGCAAAGCTCCTAGGGCTACCTTTTCTCGATTACAAGGAAGAGTTCTTCTGGCCAAGGCTCAGGCTAGCTGATGCTTGAAACCGCATTAAATCATCTTCATCAATCAAGAATTAAGTTCATCAATCCTCTTAAGTTCAACTTAAGTTATCAATCAACTCTTTTAAGTTCATTATGCCTGCAGTGCATCGAAGGTATACGAAGGTATTAATATCAAAATAACCAGAATAAAAATTTGTACTCAAAGTGAATATTAAAAAAAAAGATTACATGTTTACCATGTATAGTACATTTAAAAAGAGTACAGTAAAAATGCTGTTTAACAGGTTAATTCCATGAGTACCAAAACAGGAATATACTATTACAAGATGGTGAGAGGGGGTTTGTGGAAAGTACGTCCCTAGGTCCTCCACGAGCAAAAGCAAGCCTACACAGTCCAGTATCTTTGTCAAATGAATGCTGGTTTGAATCGCACGACTGACCAAACTTGAAAACAAAATCACCTGGAAGTCGGTTCAGGACTGAAGCGGTTAAGACTATTTTACTTTCCAATGCATTACGATTTTTTAGTTCCTTGATTATCTAAACTCCATTTTTTCGGCGAAAAAATCATAAATTTGACACTTTCAGCCAAGAACAAGACATCAAGCTTGTGTTATATCTATATCTGGAATCCATTTGATCCAAAACTAATCCATTTGTAGGTTCCCAAATCAAAATTCTATTACCGGTATCCAAACTATCGATTATCTGAACACTCCTCAGTTCCATTTAGTTTAGATAACCGATGTTCTACTGTTTCTCATCCAGTTCACTAATTTACTCGGCATATAACTGAATAAGAGACCTTCACCAAACAGTCAGATCTTGAAAGAAATTGATTTCTCTGACTTTCAGTGGTAGATTTTAGAATGTTGTACATTTAGGTGATTTAAATTACTATTTTTATCTGTGTCTTCTTAAGGTTGTGGGATCCCAGATCCTTAAAAGTTATTCACGAATTTCAAAAGAAGCAACACATCCAAACATGTTGCGACATCAGTGAAGATGGCCGCCTTTGCCTTACCAGCAGCAATGGCTTTGCTGGAAATGGTTGTGAAGCTACGGTAAGATGATGGTTTATCTGTAGTGTGACATCATAATTGTATTCGGGAATTTGTTAAAGGCCTGTTTTACCAATCAATTTGTTACTTGTATATCTCCATTCTTGGCTCTATTTCACACTCCTAGCGCACGCACTGTAGTGAAGATAAGTGCACCATCTCCGTAACGTGTGCACCTTGCACGTATCTTTGTACCTAATGCAGTTACGCCATCGCCTGTTCAGATGAGCGAGTGTATCGTAGCTGTGAAGTTTTACTAACAGCTTTCGCCCTAAACCCAAGGTTTTGGGAGTTTTCTTGGAGTGAGCAAGGAAAGCTCACAACAAAATTTGCGCCCGCACAGAGACTCGAATCTTGAACCAATTTTCTTTGTTACAACACACAAAAAAACACACATCTTGAACATGGAAATTACTCGTCACGCTCACTTTCAAAAACAGGAGAGACTGTATCTTGCAAATTTTCGATTGTTTATCAACAATCTTCATCAATCTTTATTTGTGCAAGTTGATGCGAAATTGTATATATTGGAGGCCATGCTGCGTGCACTTACCTTGTAAATATTGTGGACCGTGGACGTTTTTTTCAAGCAAGCAGACAAAAATAACGAGGATGTAACCAGAGAACTCATTTTTCTTGACCAAAACTGATGAAGTTGTTGATAAACAATCGAAAATTTGCAAGATACGGACAGTGCCCTGCTTTTGAAAGTTAAGCGTGACGAGTAATTTGAATTTCCGAGTTCCAAGATATTTCCATGGAGTTTCAAAGTAATTCCAGTAAGCCTAACGGTTTATTTTGTGAAAAAAACACATATTTCCTGTTTTTAACACTTCTTTTCATTCATGTATTTATACTCATCTTCAAATTTCAAGTTTGCTGTTAATGCGAGTTAAATCAGAAATGTGAAATCAGAAATGTGCATTCAAATCAAGTTTAAAAAATTTCAACTCTAGATACAAAGTATCTTGTTGATTTGAGTCCCACGGATGCGATATAATCCATGTCATCTTCGTTTATTAAACAGGACGGAAATTGCCAATGGCTCAAGATGAGTTCAATAAATACGGATGAACGCCTATTTACTTTGCCTTTTGGATTTATATGTCAGACTGCCTGAGCGGGGAATCGAACCCATGACCTTTGAAATCATTCCAGCTTCCGGATACTTATTACTTATATGGAGGCCACCTTGTTGGCGAACTGGGAGGTAGTACGAAATTTTGGGGAATTAATTGGACAGAAAGAGAACATATTTTCATGAAATAGCAAAAACTAGCTGTACACCTGGCGTAACATATGCCGGTCTAGCTGGCTCCTGCATGCGCGAGTAAAATACTGCAGTGGACAGCATGAATTGAAAAGGGCCATGGATAGGTGCCCCCCCCCCTGCCATTCCCCATTGTGTGGTCCGATTTCCCCTCCTACAGCCTGTCTGGTACCCAATGGGTCCCCCCATCCCATGCGTCCCCCACCACATTCGCGCCGTTGTGAGGTCTGAATGCCCCCTACTCTACTCCCTCCCCACTTGAAACCCTTGACGTTTGGTCTTCTATGGGAAGTCAAAAGCGTTTTTCACTTGTGGGCGAAAAACTGAATACCCGGTTTCTCCGTGTTTATACCAAGCGTGATAATACCGTAACAACGATCTTGCATGCAGTGATCGTTACTCTACCAACTTTGAAACTATAAAATCGGCTCTAATAGACACCGTTATTGAAGCAAGCAATATTTCGTTTGTAATTGGGCACATCTGTTCCCATCGTCGGTTGCTCGCTTTTTTTTTTTTTTTGCTATCGTGTCAAGAATCAGTGGCAAGAATGAACGTGCTCATCCTCTTTCATTATACTGCATGATGATGAATTTGCTTGCCCAACCTAAGCGTATTATATATATATATATAGATAAAGATTAGCATTTTGGGATCACGGTAATAGCATCATTTACAAATGACAATATAAATTATTAAGAAGCTAGTGTTTCAGTCCGGCTGGTTAGCTGGCTGTGTTTACGTGTGAAAGGTAACCACTGGAATGTATGGCTGGCTGGCCATACACGTTTCAAATGTCATTGTGAAATGTGTCAAATATGTCAACTAAGAAATGTGCATAGCCAGCCACATACCTCAGTGGTCACATTTTAAACATGTGCACAGCCATTTGGACACTGTTTCAATCACATGGATTTTACAAGCCATTTTTGATAAAAATGGTATCCAACTAGTAAATTCTTTTCTAGTTTTTAGTTATTTCGAATAGCATGGAATGCCTACATTTTTCACAATGATCTTTTACACCAATAACTTTTTTTGTCTAGTTGTGGGATTTGCGCCAAAGACAGCTGTTACACGAATTTCACGGACACGAAGAATCTATTAGCAGCTGTGCATTTATTCCTAACAGTGATCCGCCCATGGTAATAACGGTGAGCAACGACAAAACAATAAGAGTCTGGAATCGCGACACATCAGGTGCGTTGTCAATTTTTAATGGCCTATGGAACATGTACGTCAGATTATCTCTATTAAACTATGTTAAATATTTTAAAAACTATTAAAACTTATGTTTTTAAAAGGTTGCCTGGTGGTCGAGTTGTTGGATGGTGTTGGAACGTTAACAGCCCTCCATTCTCCTTCCAAAGAAATGTGAGTAAATGAAATTAATACAAATTTATTTTTTTGCTTTGGATGTATATTTTATGTTTACGTTTTTTTACGCTTCGATTTCAAAGTAAAGGATATTTACCGTTCCAATATCCTTTACTTTGAAACTAAGCGTAAAAAAAAGGAACACGTACTCGAATTTTCAAAGTAAGCGACGTGACATTTTTAAATGTATATTTTAATTTGTGGACTTCGTAATAACGCAAGGGGGCAGTGAAGAACACGGTGGAAAGAACTTATTCTGTGCATTCTAGCAGTTGTCCATGTCACAAGCTTTGCTCATCCTTTTAACAGAGATGAGAGTCACTCTGAGTGTAAAAGAGGAAAAGGCAAGTAAACAGGTTAATTTGTATGCTTTTGGGGTATTTTTATGTATTTTTAAGTGGTGTGCAAGGCTCAAAAAAAGAAGCAATCAGTCTAAAAGCGGAAAAAGCTCATCCCTGCTTTAAAATCCAGTCAACAAATAAAAATAAAAATGTGATAATAATTGCCTATACAGCATCCATTGCCTGCCAGAGGTGCCACTGCCAGAAGTCTCCTTGGCACCCAGATACTGTGTCCCCTCTGAGCAAATTGAGTCAACTCAATATTGAACTTGAAACTGCTTACTGGCATCATGGGTGGGGTGAACAAGAGAGTGAGTCGGTATGAGCACTGTACGGAGGCAGAGGTGGATGGAGGATGCTGTCTAGGGAAGGCAATTGATGGGACACCCCTAACAGGTCTCCCTCCCTGGGCCCATCTCCGTGGACGAGAGAACTTCAGTTTAGAGGGAATATAATTCGTTTTACATTTTTCAGTTTTATGAGTTGAGAATCGCATGCATCACAGATTTGAGTATGAAAATCGAATTTCAGAATTACACAGAAAAACAGTCCATTCTTATTCTGGTCTCATTCACCGAGTTCACCATATGATTAGTCCACTTTGGTTCACTGACATCGTTCTTTTCGAGAACCTTGCTTAGTTGGTGCTAACTTTATCCTCCAGAGCTTGCAAGAAATGCCACCTTTTGCTACAGGAGTGATCTTACCGCTGTGTT
>JAHWFP010260454.1:6478-16936 GCA_023313725.1 Lithobius niger
ATGATGACAACAGTTAGTTGTCGAAAATTTGCTGGACATAGGAGTAAGTGTCTAGTTTGTGGAAATGTGCGTAATTTTTTAGTGAATTGACTTTTTCGGAAATCTGTACATATACACTTCCCATCACCAGGATGGAACCCGGGTCTGTAAGAAGCCAGAGATGTACAGCAGGGACCAAGACGTCTGTTGAATCCAACGCCCCAGTACTTGTGGCTACCGGTGCGTAGGTGCCGGAGGTGGTGGGGGGAGGCATGGCCCCACCCCTCTTTGCTGGGACCAACAATAGCCCCCTCAGTTTAAAAAAATCGGGAGAAAGAAGAGAATTTGTTTTGTATTTTACTTTTCATTTTAACGTTGGTTTGGCATTTTAATTTTTCTGTTTTTATACATTAATAACACTATATTCGGAACAAAAGAATGTAAAGTAGCAGGGCACACAAATCGACCATGATATGTTGCTCTGTACTAAGCAAAACTACGTAAAGAAAAAGCTGTATATTCTTCGTGCCAGTTTCATAAGTGAAACTTGCGTTATTAAGTTAAATCTGCTAAAACGTTATTTAAAATGAGTAACAATGTACTATATTCATTTCGACACGTCTTATAATACAACCTGAAATGATCATTAATTTTATTAAAAATGTGATAAATATTGGAATAAATAATCTGGCAATACTTCATCGCGGCTAACTCTACCTTGCCCAATTATAGTGGTGGAGAAGCAAGATTATGCGTACACCACTCTGACTTAATCTAAAAATAAATTGGAAATGAAGCCATCAGCTAAAATCATAAACTAGGAGCAAAGCACCTTTATGGACTTATGCTTCATTGAAGGTCATGTGACGCGGAGTCAACTAATATGACT
Source organism: Lithobius niger (assembly GCA_023313725.1). Lineage (NCBI taxonomy): Eukaryota > Metazoa > Arthropoda > Chilopoda > Lithobiomorpha > Lithobiidae > Lithobius > Lithobius niger. Next base: position 7,347 of record JAHWFP010260454.1, read on the forward strand.
GACTTATTAGCATTCAGTCGTAGGTGTGTACATATTTTTCAGAGGGAGGGCAAATTCTAGCACCACGCCCCCTCTCCCCATTTACGCCCCTCTGCTAGAAAACATATGACCACTTTACTTTTATTGTGCGATTACGTTTCTTGCTTTACGTAATGAATGCTTCATCAAAAAAAAAGTTTTGAAGAAAATAGCGAATTTAAGATTTTTCCACTGATTTTTATCCCCCCTTTACTCGTATTTTTTTTTTTTGGGTGGGGGAGGGCTCTTGGTTCCTGTCCCCTGCTCCCCCACCCCGTTATTTACGCACCTGCTGGTATATTTGGCCCCCTCACTTTTTTAAGGGTAGAGGCGCCCCTGTACCCGTGCACCCATCATCATAAAGCCTCCCTAATCAGAACTACTGGAAACTCACAGCCAGACTAAACGGAGAATGAAAGGCCAGTGTGCGCGCCATTCACGGTTTAGTTTGTTAAGGGCCTAACCTAGGTAACGCTGCATACAAATTGTATTGCAAGGTATTTGTGGAAAGTGTCTGGGAAGAAATGTCAGCGGAAGGCGGGGTAGATGGGTGTCCAAATAGCATTCGATTCAATTCCCCTCAAGCTATTACAAGGAGCCAATAAAACGAGCCCCTCCTGCTATTACCAACCTGCTTTCTTAAACTACCAACTTACCAATCTTAACCTCATTAATTCGGCAATCCGATTTTAGCCAACTTTCATTCAAATTCAATACTTACCTCCAAAGGCAATGTGAATTTGCTCAGGTTGATAATGCACCAAAGACAACCGATCAATTGTTACGTTCGCAGCGTAGGAACAACTGACGTTGATCGCAAACCACACCAATATTGGAATGTAAAACAACAAATACATGCTCGATAATTAAAGTTCTCTGACGCGGTGGGACCAAACAGCTGACGATGATCGTTTGTCAGCTAAGGTTTGTTTTGTTTTGTTTACGTTATTCTTCAGCATACACAATGATGGGATCTTCTTTGATTTCTGCGTTTGTGCAACAAAGAATGAATGTAGATTTTCCAAATTGCAGAAATGTGTTCTCAATTATTCTGGGAAATGGTGACGAGGAAACTCGTGCAATCAGTTAATGATCGGTTATCAAACTTATCAACTAGCCTCCAAACTTTCAAACCCCTTTCTTCGCGAGGAAAACCGTGCTCGCACGCGCTCATGAATCACAGTTTAGTTCTGAGTTATATACAAAATCTGGATAACGCGTAACGTTGGACAGGTTGGGGCACTCGGGGCGAGGTCGAGTAGAACGAAAGTATTAGGAACGATAATTGAGGTGGTGAGGGGGCGGGGAGGAGGAGAAGGCTTGATACTGCAGCAAGTGTTAAAAAATGCTGAAAATAACATCATGTTCGGAAAGATCATCGTGCACTGTTTCCCCGCTCCTGTGGGAGCTGCTTGTAATCTTGGATTAATATCTGGTGAGAGATGGTGAAAATGACGATGAACGTGATTTCTTTTGAGTCCAGTGCGTTTCATAATCTTAACATCTCGCTGGACTTGGTGGGGAAGCCAACCGACACTATTGTTTTCTCAGGCACATTCAGATCTTATTTCCTGTCTCATCATAGCTTTAGCCAGGGTAACTTTAGCCATGATGATACGCTTAGCCGCGGCCATATGGACGCCATATTTGGGAGAACAGTAACCAACTGTAACCAAATATACACCTTCAATTTGTTTCACATATTTGATAGCATGATAGATGTCAACGTTCAACTGAGCATTAAAAAGCAATAAGGCTCTTTCTGACAACTAATAACCACTGAAATAATTACTTTGCTTTAGTTAGTAGTTATATTCGATTACATTTAATTGACTTAAACGTAATAATAGTAATTTTGCAAATGTTAAATTTCGGTTAATGTTATTATTTACTTTCGCCATTTAGACACGTCAATTTCCGTTTTTAGAGGCACTTCCTGTTTTGGTCGATATCGTTTGCGTTTTCATCCAAATATATTTCTGGAAAGGTATGCTTATTTAATCACAGGTTTTTTTTTTTTTTTAATATGTTAGAGTATATAATCACCGTAATTGTTGATTTAATGCTGTCACTAAACTATTAGGAGAATGGCGAACCACACTACACGAGAAAACCGTTGTGATCAACCAGCAGTTCGTTGGGACTGGCGGTTCTACTTCTAAGAAATGGGGGGAGGGGGGGGGGGAGGCCGCAGTACGGTACGTGATAACTAAATGGAATGGGACAGAAAGCCAATTGGGCTCGTGTGTTAAATAAATACGGATGCAAACCTATTTACGTTGCCTTTTGGGGTTAAATGTCAGACTGCCTGAGTGGGGAGTCGAACCGACGACCTTTGAAACCAAAGGCCGGAGTCCTACCACTCAGTTATACTGACATGGCGATGACCTATAAATTCTTGGTATGGCTGAGTAACTCGGCTGAGTAATTCTTGGTATGGCTGAGTAATTCTTGTTAACTCTTCGTAACTCGGGATTTGCGGCAATCGGATGCTGAAACGGCAGCAAGAGCAGTTCGTTTTCGTTCAGGGGAGAGCAAGGCTCTACTCTTATTGATGCCAACTTCTGGCTTGGTGCAAACTTTCGGGAAGCAGCAGCACAGACTCACGGGGTCCTGATCGTGAACTGCTTTGGAAAAAAAGTTTATTTCGTTAGCTTAAATGTATGAAGCTTTTAAGTTAATGCTGTAGCAGAAAACGACGAAGTATGGGATGAAAAATGTGCATGTGGTTTCGTACTTTGAAATCCGCAATTCATCGTAGCACAGAAAATGCCCAGGCTACATCGGCAAGACAAAACTGGACGCCATTACAAGAATATAGGGAACACATAACACTACAGCCACCAGGTCTGGCGACAAAGATAATGGAGTGGCCATGCACCGTGAGTCCACTCAACATGAAATCGCATGGGATCAGATAACTGTAATCAACTCCAACGATGGCAGGTATTAGAGCCTTGGAGGCCATTGCCTTTATCCATATGGAAGAAAAACATGTTCCACGTATGAGTCGCCAGCCCTCAGCTTGCCCCACCATCACCAATTTAATCCACCTAGCCTATCTTCGCTACTGCAAGAAAAATGGAGAGCGTTCTGAAGCTTGGCTCCCAGACGCCCTCTAACGATCAGTGGGCAACAGCTCCAAATTCGAACGGAATGAGCTGTAAATGACAGCCACCAGTGTCAAAGCAATGAAATGTAAACAACAGCCATCCCACCAAAGGTCTGCCTGAAGAAGACAAGCGATGTTGAATTATGCACATCGAAAATTAGCGGAAACAATGTTCCCCATCCCTATTCTGTGCTGCAGCGATTTAAGAGATGGGCTTTAATTTAGCTATTTCACTATTTCGACCTTAGTAGCATTTTGGGGGTGGGCGTTAGCTTCGCCAAGACGTTTAACAGGAGATTTACGGTATCTGAATTTTGTTTTTCCTTTTTTTCCCACACTTAAAAATATCTTCAGGGATGTGGATGTATTGCATTGTTTTTTTTATTCTTCTTCAAGACCCTATTAATGATAACCTTTTTTTTTTATTTTCAGCTTTAAAATGAAGTTCAAAGAATTTATGCACTGCTACGCTGTATTAGTGGTATTTATTCCTGGGCTCATTGGCATTCACTATGTATGGTTCAAAATGCAGGAGAGCGATGTGTTTGTCAAGGAGGAGGAACGAAAAGAATTTCCTTTAGTCAGAGCAATCAAAGAACAATTCAAAGGCAGTGGTCCAAGTAAGGGCCCTTGAAACTCTTAAGGTAAGACTAATATTAAACAAACCTATGTCAAATGTACGGAATAGCAGTTTTATGTGCTAAACCAGACAAACTGCTCTTTTACATTAAAAAAAAATGGCCTAAGTCACTGAATTTTGCTCCACTTGTCCTCTAAGAGCCCTGTTTATATTTTGATTGGTGCATAACTTGCTGAAGCATTCTAAAACGTCGTTGTAGTACACGCTGTGAAACTCTGAATTCAAATTACTCGATTATTCGAAAAAGTTTTCACACTTTCACATCATCGAGACTGATCTAATCTTGCTCGAGGCCACGGTACCGCTCAAATTTGAATTCAAAGTATAGTATGTCCACGGAGCGACAAATATAGTGCAAAGTCCGGAAAATCTTGAAGCCTGAAGAAAGCGGCAGGGTGTCGTCGAAAATTTGCGAGATTAGGTCAGTCTCGATGATGTGAAACTGTGCGAACTTTATTGAACCGAAGAGCAATTTGTAGTGAATTTCAAGCCGTAAATTGCCATTATATTTTTAAATTTGGTTCCTCCTTTTAAAGCCATTTATGTGTTGATTCCTCCCTTAAAAAAGTTAAGCAAAAATATTTAGTCCTTCCCCCCAATTTTTCCAACCCCCACCCATTTGAGAAATTCTGAGATGTGCGTAAAAGATTCCTATAACTGTAAGTGTAAGCATTTGTTAGCTGTTGAAATATTAATACCTTCAACCCTAAGGTTACAATTTGTTTACTTTTTTTTCGTTTTGCAGGTTTTGGTATGTCTCATATTCGTGCGGCTTCAACAGTTCAGTCGACTATAGTACTTGATCCCCTAATACAAGAGGACTTAATTGCGAAAGTAGAACGGTGGAAGCAATTTTTGTTGACGTGTTATGGACCTGAAGGAAAACATGTAATGATTCAGAACACAATAGGTGGACATGTGTCTATTACTTCATCAGCCAAACAGATTTTAAACAATGTTCAAGCATCTAATCCTCTTGTTGCAGTCTTGCTAGGTGCAGTGAAGGGTCATTGCAAAATTAACGGTGACCATGGACTGTTTTGTGCATTGTTGGGCCTTAGTCTAATTAAATCACCAGTTACGTCGGAATTACCTCCGTCTCTAGTAACCCACATAAGAAACGATATTTTTGATATAGTTGTCGAACATTTAACTTCAGGGTGTCACCACTGCAAATTAAAGGTTGATACACAGAACTTAAAGCAGCTTATGGCAATTGTGACATCTATTCTCAGGACAAAAACTGCGTGTGTTTTGTCACTGCAAGAAATTCAATACATAGCTACTGTAGTTCTACAAAGTTTTTTGAGCAGCTTACCAACGGTATCGGATAATGACGACCAGCATCTTACTTTAGGACAGACCCATGTCGTCACAGTGGAAGGACTGTCTCCAACATGTTCAAAGCATTTTGTGGGGTTGTTGCATCCTACGGTGCCTTCTGGAGCAAATATCTGTAAGTTGGGTCCTAACAGGAAAATTGCGCTCTTTGATGTTTCTCTTGCGGGCGACATGTTGGAAGCTCCTGTTGGAGAATTTACTCTTGCAAAATCATCTTCATTGGTAGAAGATGCTGTACTTCTTCGCCTGCAAACCTTAAGTAAGGAACTGAGTGAACTGCAAATCGAAGTGCTGGCATGTCAAAAAGTTGTCCATCCAAAGCTTACTCACTTACTTATGAAGAAAGGGATTTTGGTCCTCGATAGACTTGGCCAGGACAAGTTTGCTTTGCTGTGTAAAGTGGCAGGTGGGTACTGTGTAAAGTAACAGGTGTATACTGTGTATGTAAATGCGTGTATGTAATTGAAAAATTCTACTGTACGTAAAGTTATGTAAAAAGCAACCAAAAATAACACAATGATGTCAGGCAGGGTGGGTAATTGGGTAGGTACTCTAGGGACAGAGCCAGATTTAATGGATATGCTTTGGGTGAAAAATTTTCAATTTCTAAAGAAATGTTGAGTAAACAAATGATGCTCAAACTCAAAAATGTCAATACTCATCACATCAGTATTGCGAATTTTCGATAGGCATTACCCGAAAATAAATATTTTCAGTCCTATCTTCGTCAGGCAGCAAGAAACGTGTGAACTACAGTCTACATTATTGTATGCACCCTTCAGATGGATCGAATTCAATCGAGAACGATTCAAACTTGATGCGTCTGTGGCCCTCTGTATTTACGAGGCCCACGATCATCTCTAAGCTGCGGATGCCATTTAACGGTGAGTTGTTCTCCAAATCTTCTGCTGTCGAGGTATTTAATTGCAGGAAAGGATGGCCCATGGAGATTCATGAGGAGGTTGCCCTGCCAATAACTCATTTTCGATAGCAATTGACTCTAACCCTCTCAAGTGTATGTCATTTTTGGAATTGGTCACTAGGAGGGTTGATGTTTTGTCCCATGCTATCTTGTCAGCAGTGCCCATGTTGTAAGTCGCGATGCTGTTGGTAACCACTCTGTTACGGGTATCCACCATGTGTTGCTTTACTCTTTCAACTATGCCCTTGCGTGTCTCCCCAATATATACTCTATCGCACTCACCACATGGGGCTTGATACACTCCCTCAGGTGTATTGTGGACAGTCCGCAATTCACTTTCCATCTCTTTTTTTCTCAAGACCGGACGTTTTTCACTACTTCCTGTCGATTAGGTTTGTTTAGCAGGGACTTTAAATTCCTACCATTCCTAAACAAAACTATTCAAACCCCTTCTTTTGGAACACTTTCTGAATGTTCTCACTCACTCCTCTCAATAGGTGAGCCCTACTCACTTGTTCTCGTTTCGTTTCTCAGGTCTGGGTTCATCTCCAGTGATGTGATCGCGTTTCTCGTCCATCTTTTTAGAGTTTACAATCCCAAAAGCCTTTTTTATCAATGTGCTTAACATTCCTGGTGGAAAACCCAAATCGATAAACTTCCCTTTCGATGCAAAAAGACGTCGTTGTGCTATCTCAGTGGAGCTAGAGTGTCGCACTATTCGGCAAAACTCGTTCAAGGCTATGTTGCGCATTTGGCCAGCGGGGTGTTCAGAGTTGTAGGGCAACCCCCTCCCTGTACTAGTAGGTTTCACAAATGGCTCATACAGGACAGTGCCATCAACTCTCTTGCTGAGCTTCAAGTCTAAAAATGAGATGGAACCATTTTTCTCTTCTTCACCTGTGAAGGTAATCTCTTGTCGCCATGCGCTAAGTTTCCTGAGCAATCTCTCCATTTCACCTCTTCTGATTATCGCCAACACATCGTCCACAAACCTACGTCACAGCTTAAGCTCAGCCTCGGAATCCACAATGAACGCATCTAGGTGTTGAAGCACCATTTCTGCCGAAATGGGCGAACATGAGAAGCCCATAGGGGCTCCCTTAATTTGCCAAAAAACCTTGCCTTTGAATTCCACATAAATATTGGCCAGGAGCACTTTAAACATAGCGCGGTCTCTCTCATATTCACTCTCTTGGATGTTAAACGTTCTCGCTGATATCTCTAGCATTTCCAGGATGAGCCGATGGCTCAGACTAGGGAAGAGTTTTACTATGTCAAATGACACCATAATCTCGTTCTCGCTCAGTTTCATTTCGCTAATGGTCTCGATTGACTCGTCTGAGTGTTTCAGTCTACTTGTGCTTTGGACATATTTACGCAGACTTTTCGCCAACAACCAGTCCAGACGTTGAGATGGGCCCCCTTTGTGCAGAAGTGATGAGGCGGAGTGGACAATTGTCTTTATGTGTCTTATCTGAGCAAATATGACAAGCAATCTTTGAGGTAAAGAAGGTCTAAGCTCTTCCAACTCAGTCTTCGTTATTACACCTTCACACTTCAGTCTTTCAAGGCTAAGCACAAAATCATTCAGAAGTCGAGTACCCACGTTTGGCTCAGTTTCAATGTACATGCCAGAGGTGGAAATTTCGTCAAACACTCGCAAATCATGCTGCTGTGTAGAGAGCACCACTGTGAGATTAGCCTTATCAGCTTTACGTACAGTGAGGTTTACATTCTTTCGTAGACTCCTCAGAGCTTCAATTTCTTCACGTGTAATGTTGGCTTTGAGTCGCGGTGGTTTCTCCAGAATCTTTTGTTGCAATTTTAGCCTTGTGACTGGGTCGAACGTGTATCCCTCAAGGAGCAGGTGCACATCCGCTGCCAGATTAGCCATTGCGTTAATATCCACTGAAGCCGGAACAGGGGTAAATTTGAAATCACGATTTAGGGCTTTCAGTTCATGCACAGAAAGTTCAAATCCTGACTCATTAATCACAAAAGGAAATTCATTCGTCAGTCCTTCCCCCTCATCTAGAGAAACAGAAGTTCTAGAATCCAAGGCCATCTCATAGGAACGTCTGTGCCCACCTAAAGCCTCCAACTTCTTGATATGGCGCTGGCGCACACCTCTCAAAATATTCGTCTTTCTGGTGGATGCGAATGTGTCAACTTCCCACTGCTGTTCAGTGAGGTTGGATTTTAACTAATTCTCAAGCATCAGGAGGTGGTATTCAACTGGGTGAGAGTTTTGTGGCACTCACTAATTCGAGCGCAAAGGAACTGGTGGCCAGCGTGCGCGGCGATGTTGCAGCCGCACACACCTCCCGCTTTAGGCTTAACAGCCACCGAACGTGGAATGAGTCGTTTGCGTTTACACGCAAAATTGAACGCAAGATGAGCTTCATATTTCATGGCATTACAACATGTTTTGACATAAGTTCACACTTTTCTAAGCATACTGTGGGAATGTGCGGCCCTAATTACGGCAAAGAATCAGACCATTTTATTTTGAGTTATAGAAATATTGAGTAAACAAATGATGCTCAAAACTCAAAAATGTCAATACTCATCACATCAGTATTGCGAATTTTCGATAGGCATTACCCGAAAATAAATATTTTCAGTCCTCCTATCTTCGTCAGGTAGCAAGAAACGTGTGAACTACAGTCTACATTATTGTATGCACTCTTTAGATGGATCAAATTCAATTGAGAACGATTCAAACTTGACGCGTCTGTGGCCTTCTGTATTTAAAAGGCCCACGGTCATCTCTAAGCTGCGGATGCCATTTAAAGGTAAGTTATTCTCCAAATCTTCTGTTGACAAACCTAATCGACAGGAAGTAGTGAAAAAAACGTCCGGTCTCAAGAGAAAAAAGAGATGGAAAATGAATTGTGAACTGTCCACAATACACCTGAGGGAGTGTATCGAATCCCATGTGGTGAGTGCGATAAAGTGTATATTGGAGAGACATGCAAGGGCATAGTTGAAAGAGTAAAGCAACACATGGCGGATACACGTAACAGAGTGGTTACTAGCAGCATCGCGACTCACAACATGGACACTGCTCACAAGATAACATGGGACAAAACATCAACCGTCCTAGTTTCCAATTCCAAAAATGACAGACACTTGAGGGGGTTAGAGTCAATTGCTATCGAACATGAGTTATTAGCAGGGCAACCCCTCATGAATCTCCATGGGCCTTCCTTTCCTGCAATTAAATACCTCGGCAGCAGAAGATTTGGAGAACAACTTACCTTTAAATGGCATCCGCAGCTTAGAGATGATTGTGGGTCTCCTAAATACAGAGGGCCACTGACGCGTCAAGTTTGTATCGTTCTCGATTGAATTCGATCCATCTGAAGAGTGCATACAATTATGTAGACTGTAGTTCACACGTTTCTTGCTGCCTGACGAAGATAGGACTGAAAATATTTATTTTCGGGTAATGCCTATCGAAAATTCGCAATACTGATATGATGAGTATTGACATTTTTGAGTTTGAGCGTCATTTGTTTACTCGATATTTCTTTAACTCAAAGTAAAATGGTCAG